>JAYJMF010309327.1:0-13281 GCA_036873715.1 Salvia sclarea
CTGGACTTCAGTTTGGTGACAAGTTCCCATACTGAAGTCATTCAGACTGAACTAACTTCAGTCTCAGTTTCTCAGCCCTGTTTCAAAACTGAACTATGTGTCTTGTGTTTGTTATTTCCAAAAAAGAACCCACTGGTGTATTCCCCCCCCTCCCCCCCCATACACCAGTTCAGTCACCCTCCGGGACCCAACAACTTCATCAATATTCTGGTTGGGTGAATTTTTTATTTGGAGACATCTCATGTATATTCGATGATTAAAATGTCAAAATAAAAAATTGAGAATGGAGCAATTCTAAGAAGATTTGAATAATATGGTGCAATGTTTAGATTTTAAAAATATATATTAACTAATTATAGATTAAAAAACCTATATTTTATTTAAAACTATGTATTGATGATTACTAAAAATGTAATAAGTATTTATTTATTTTACAAATGTAACTTGACCAAAAATTCAGCACCGAAAAGTTAATATGAGTTTATGACTAATGCCTAATGCCTAATGGACTATGCAATCACTCGTTTAAATAAACAATTTCAATAGCTAATAAATTAATACTGTAAATAAGGAAAGATGACGTGTAGAGAGTCGAGGGAATTATGGGCTGACGTGGTTGAATTCATTGCAAATCGTTTAATAGAATAGATAGATTATGCCGAAACCTAATTGATATCAATATTTAGGCATTTTAGATTTACATCAAATGACTTTTCCTCCAAAAACTTGCATTATAACAACCTATATTGTCATAATTTACGGCAACTTATGGAAGTATAGAACTAGGGGGTGCTTCATTCATCAGTGAGTGTACGTATTTGAATTATTTTACAGACATCTTATTTTTGGCAGTTTATATGTACAAAATCATGAGTATAGTATTATAATCAAGATTCTAGGAGCTACGAATCCGGCCACAATTATGTTAACTGCAACACGTGTTTCCTTCTTCCTTTTTTGCAATTAATCCGTGAGTAATGTGCACATTCTCTGATTGGTATATATATACACGAGCGCCATAGTTTTGTCTCTATTGCATTGCTATTTGCTATAGTAGGAAATTAGATAATTTTTGAAGAATAAAAATTATCATCAAATTAAGCTAATGCATGCTAACTATTAGAGTGTTTCGTCGTTTGTATAGCACAGGTACTATATAATAGTCCTTGTGCATCGCAAAAAGGTGGTACACTACTATTTACTATTTAGTGATACTATGCAAGCGTAGTGATATTAATATATACAAAATTCAAATAGGAGCAGACCCAAGATTAGAAAAAAGCTCCTTATCGATGTTAGGCCAAGAAAGGCAAAAGGCAAAAATAATAAAATAAAATAAAATAAAGAAAGAAGAAGAAATTAAAGGCAAAGGGATTTCACTAAAAACACACATATAGAGACGGAAAATGGACCGAGAAAATAAATGCAAAAACAAGAACCTTAATTCATGACAAACGTTAGAAAAGGTTATCTACATATATAGAGCCATCAGCTTTATTCACAAAACAACAACCTTAATCACATGAACATCTCAACTTTTAAGCTAAACTACAAAGCAAAACCACGTGATCCCATCACTTAATCAACCTATATATATATTGACGAGAAATATAAGTTTGTGGTCCTTAATTACGCAGGCCACTATACCACCTTTGTCAGTTTGTTGTTTGTGTGAAGAAAAAAAAAGCAATATATATTATACAAAGGGGAGAAAAGAGGAAAAAATGTTTATCTAATTAAAGATTAGGGCAAATACCAGTTTATAACTTGAACACTGGTCTTATAATCAAAATTGTCTCAATCTTTGAAAAATATTAAGTTGTTAATGTTCAATTTTGAATACTTGAACTATGTGATGTAGGTATATGTCCATATCCATTCTATTGGTTAACAAATTATAATTTAATCGAATTTCTTGAATGTCTTTTACATCGAGTTTATGTAAAATATAATCGAATGCAATATTCATAATTAGCGATTGGCAATTAAACTAATATCGAGTATTTCTATATATATACAAGATTTAGGTAGGGTAGATGGAGTGCAACGACATAGCCCATGTGAGAGATGCAAGCGTGCGCCGTTTATATTCTGTCCAACTAACCTCTCCTTTTAATGAAAGATCGTGCATTGAATTATTTCTTTAAATTTGTTTAATTTAATTTGGTTTAGATGCTACCTGTATGATTAATTTAGTATTCATGGCTCCATTCAATTCCATGTCGTCAACTGTAAAGTTAAAATCTACCGTGCCAAATGTCGCTCAAGAATAAGACAATTAATTATTGCTCGAGTTGTGATCTTATTTCATTTCATCGACGATTGCACAAGTTTTACTATAAAATATGTGTATGTCTGTGTCTCACTTATGCTTTTCATTGTCATACATGCAGATCAGCTAGTTACTCTATATATAAATATACATTCAATAATTTTATATTAATAATAAGGTACGTAAGATTCATATATAGATAAAATGATTGTCAGGCTACAAGAATATACTAAACTTTTATCCCGTAGGAATAAGTAACTTTAAAAGGGGGCTAGAGCGAGCAAAAACTCCAAAAATGAAAATCTGATAAAAACAAGGGTTATCGAAAAAAATTATGATGGCCCCCTCAAAAAAAAAAAAACATAGGAGCTCTTTAAAAAAATTAATTTCGCCACTACGCGCATTCACGTAAATAATTGAGTGCATATGTGCATATATATGCAAATGGTAGATGCCACACTATTTATGCTATTTTTTTTCTAAGGCTCCGTTCTCATTCAAGGAAAATTTATTCATAGAAAATGAAGGATAAAAAAATAAGAGAATTTTTATCACATTTTGGTGGTATCCATCTTTTTTTATCTTATATTTTCTTTGATAGAAAAAAAAAAAAAACTTATCCCTCCGAATAACTTTATCACACCTCTCACCCATGATAATTTTATCCATACTCTGAGTGAAAAGGATGGAAAAGGGTTGCACGGCGAAAATTTTCCTCATGACCGGAAAAATTTATTCATCCTACAGAACATGGGAAAATGATGGAAAAAATGATAAAAAAATATTATATTTTCATCATTTTTCTTGAATAAGAACGGAGCCTAAGAAAAAAGTAATTAAATTAAACACAGTCTAAAAGTTTCAAAGATAATGACTTTGGGATCTTATAGAATTGGGGAGGGAGCGAGAGATTAGGTGATAGTAGTTAAGGCAGAGTGTGGTTGAGTCGAATTATTTAGTTGAATTAAGTAAAGTAGTTATCACGCGTAAATGTACATGGACCAATCACCTTAATTAGTAGGTGTTTAAAATATATAAGCTGTGGTCCTCTCCAAAAGCTTCAATATTTTCGTCATTAAAATGATTATCATTATTATTATTAGTATTTTCCATGAAGAAAGAAGCTTTCAGACAGGCATGTTTCAGTTTAAATAGCTGTGTAAGAAATCTGCTGTGTTCCACCAAAAACCCTAATAGCTGCTGCTGCTGTCGTTTTCATGTATGCTGGTTTTGAGAGGTTAAGCTGCCAGCTTGATCTGATTAAAACAACAGCCCCATTTTTGAGATTTTCAACGTTTCATATATCTATCCATTTAATTTTCCCCATTTCTTCTTCTTCTCCTTTTTCTTCTGTTTTTTTTTTTCACAAAGAAAAACGAAAAAAAAAGTTATTTGATTGATTTCAAGAATTGGTTCCATTGATCAGGTCATCTGGCAGCTTCAATCACTCACCAACAATACAATTAAGGATCGAAATGGATCTCTTATAAATTACTTCATCACCCCAACTAATCCAGCGAGTAAGTAATTTTTTGTTTGGCTTAATTATCAATTACTATTGTTTAATCTATTAATTGTTCTGGATCTGTATTGCTAGCTGTTGTTCATCCCTTTCATGCAAACAGATTATCTTGTACTCTCTCTCTCTCTCTCTCTAGATCTCTCTCTGTACGTATATAGATAATCAATCAGCGTTAATGTTTGCTTTCTTGAATAATAGCTAATTAATTAATTAACCATTAATGTTATATTGCGTTGGAGAATTAACCTCAAATCTGTACCTAATTAAGTATATATATTCTTGCACTTCGCTTTTGTTGTTTCTGATCTCCGTTAAATTAAATTTAAGCGAATTATCATTCACAAAAACATTATATTCATCACTCTAACTAAGCAAATGTCATTCGTCATAAATCGATTTTTTCTTATTATTTTTAAACATATAATGAAATTTGGGACAAATTGAGTTAGTTCAGAGTGTTTGACAGAAGGATGAATTTTTATATTCTGCATCAATCAATTAAGTACACAAGCTACAGCTAGTAGAGTAGTAGGACTGTGACTTCCCCACAATTAATTTCCGAAAATTTGGTCATGAATATATACATGTTTGATTTTTTTGATGGGATATAAGTATTAGATAATTTAGTTTGATAGGATAAATGATGATTGGATTATTTGGATTATTAATTATGTGTTTGGATTGCTTGATTGCAAGTTTTGATAAATGATGTGATTACGACCAAAATATTACATAATACAAAAATTATCCTTTCAATTCATTTTCTCGTACTCGATTATGACTAAAATAAATATAATAAAAAATAATTTTGAAAATTTGCATTATGAATTGAAGGCTTGTTGATAATCAACTCAAATTTGGCTCGATTAGTAATCAAGCAAATAGTTGATAACATGCAGGCCAAATAATCAATCACGAATCCAATCATGTAAACCAAATACTTAATTAACCTTAATTAATTATTTTATCAATTAAGGTTAAACCAAACACCCGATATCGATTAAGTTTGGTTTGTTCCCATTTTCATCACCATGTTTGACAAAATACAACATAATTTTCATCGCCTACTTTGATGACTTTCTAGAGACTTGATCTTTTTCCACAAAAATTATCGGTAGCAACTAGCAAGCACACATTCTGGCATTTTATATCTATGTTTTCATTAATACTGATGCACTTCACTGATAAAAAAAAATACTGATGTACTTCATATTTTCTGTTTTTTGAGGTTTTTTATGTACGTCATTAAATTTAGATGATTTCTATTGTATCATATACGTGCCACGTGTTTAAAAAATAAAAAGAAACCCCTAACATCCAGGAAATTATAAAATATAAAATGTAATATTATAATAATTAATAAATGAAATTGACAGTTAACTTTACTATGATGCACGAAAACCTAACTAATCATAATTAGAGAAGGAAAATAAGGCTCAATAGGCGGAAATGGTTTTAGGGGGTTGGCAGGTGGCACAAGCTGGTAATCAAGATTAATTATCATCTTTCCACTAAAGAAAGAACAAAGCTTAATTATCATATGTTTCGATATAAAAGTTTTTCAAAATTTGTAAAGTTCGCGATATTGTATGCAATTTTGTTATGATGCCATTTTAAGATATATGTTTTGTTTTTGTTTTTTTTTTTTTTACCAAAATTTGATTACCATTGCAAACTAGAATTCGCTCCCGTGCGATGCACGGAAATGTTTTTAAATCTTGTATTTATATTTTATAAATATTATCAATTATCATATAGAAAAAATTAAAAAATTACGATGAAAAATATAATTTCTTTATGGATAACCAATTAATATCTAATAATTTTTAATTTTAGAAAATGTAAAATGCAAACCATCATGATTTTTCATGATTTTATTTTAATAATATATGCATAGTTTGACAGTAATATTTTAAAACATTGTGATGTTATTCTTTAATTTCAGGTCAAACATCAATCAAATATAAAAAAATAAATAATATTTTTAACCTAAATCCTATATACACGCCTAATATATAATAATAGAAAACAAAATTTATCATATTTGTATGTATTACTGTCAAGGGTCAAAGTAGTACTTACACACTATATATAAGGTCATTAACTGTCAATCCTATATATTTGTTGGTAATATCTTTTAAGATTTATTTTTGCATGATTTATATAGTAATTCTTTTAATTTTTGTAAAATTGCAATATAAATAAGTTTTTTTTAACCATGATTTTTAATTAATAACAAAAAATTATTACTTGTTCATTTTAAATCTATTTTTTATATATCATATATCAAATTAAAGCAGGTGTCACATACTTTAATTTAATATACATATTGCATATATTTTCATAAAATGAATAACACAATTTTAAGGAAAAATAAATTTATAAAAGTTAGAGAAATAAATAAAAACAAAAAATCTTCCATAACTGACAAAGAGCAGTTTTTCTCCTCCACTAATTCAGCAATTTTTTCTATTTATTTATATATTACACACTGTTCACTTCGAACTTTTAAATTATCATTACTTGTTCATTTTAAATCTATTTTTTATGTATCATATATCAAATTAAAGCAGGTGTCACATACTTTAATTCAATATACATATTGCATATATTTTCATAAAATGAATAACAAAATTTTATGGAAAAATAAATTTATAAAAGTTAGAGAAATAAATAAAAAGAATTCTTCCATAACTGACAAAGAACAGTTTTTCTCCTCCACTAATTCAGCAAATCCGATTTTAACTCTACAAATTTCTCCACTAATCAATTTTAGAATACATAAATTACAAATAACCCTCATATGGGTTAATATTTCAAAATTGCCACCAAAATTAAATTGCAATTGATTTGAAATCAATTTGAAATCTTGAACTCCCTTATTATATATATAATAGATTCTACTAATTATAATAGATCATGTTCTTCGTTTCGATCGGTTCATCTTAAAGACTTCGAAATGTCTAACCTTTATGTATAAAAAATGTGTTACTATATTTGACTTTAAAGCCCAATTCATTTGGCAAAATGCTTCCTAACCATCTAATCAATAGAGAACGGAGGTTCTAATCATCTTAGGTACACGTGTGTTGTAATTTTTAAAAAATGTTAATTATGCAATAAACCCAATATATTACAAACTTGTCCTTGCTATTGATAATTAACATGACCCATTGTTGTCATGCAAAGGATTCGACGTTTTAGACTTTAAACTAAAGTGTAATAAGTATTTGCTTGTATTATATACCGACATGCTTGTGGTTCATCAATTATGGGCCGCTCAATTATAAATTTGTCTTCATATCAACTTTTAATTTATTATTTCTGGTACGTTGGTGAACTATTTTGCTTGCGTGATTTCAACTATATATTTGTTTTTACGAGGGCAAAAGTATGGAAGTTGAGATAAGACAAGAAATTTGTAATACAAGTGTAATCCAACCGAACCGAGCCGAATACTGTCGTGCTCAAGCTTGATTCGTTTATAATTGAGTCGAGCTTCGAACTTTATTCACCGAATACTTCAAGTCTCACGAGCTTTAATCGAGTCCAATGGACTTTCTAAATTTGGAATTTTATTTTAAATATTAATTATTCTCTTACCGAAATAGATTATTTTATTCTCAATAATACAATGCATTAATTATTTTCCATAACAAATTGAGCTAATTAGGGACACAACTACAATTATTACTTATTAGTATATAATATAAGTTGAATTTATTAATAATTCCATGCATATATTCAAATTAAATCATTTAAACGAACATGTTCACGAGCTAACGAGCCGAATATTACCATGCTCAAGCTTGTTTCGTTTAATTGACGAGCTTCATTCAACGAGCTCAAACACGAACTTTTATCGAGTCGAGCTCCGAATAACTCACGAGTGGTTTGGTTCATTTGCAGCCCTATAGTACATATAGTTGGCGTACTTATAAAGTAGCACATCCTACAAATTATATCGTGGGCAGGCAAGGAGTTATGCACATATTACATATATACATACATATATTAATTTGCACAATTTTCTTTTAGCTAGTTATAGAATTGTTTTATTGTGCTATTTTTTTGACTGGGTTTATTGTGCTAATTTTTATTTCCTGTTTATTATATTCACTAATTTAATTTATTATTATAGTAAATTAATTGGTAAATATCAATTTATGCTACAAAACCACCTTATAAAAAACGTCTCAAATTATTATAAATGTAAATATATTTAAGGGCAAATTGGTTGTAAAATCATAAATTATTGGTAAATTCTGATTTTTTCCATTAACTATAAAATTGGTGGCTAAAATCATAATTTTTTAACATTTCCTGAATTTCCCCCGAATTCAAATTCCGGCCAAATAAAAACTGACATGGCGTCGGATTTGTTGACGTGACGCTATTTTCCGGAGTCCAAAATGACTTAGTTTGGCAAATTGGTTGTAAAACCATAAACTATAGATAAATTCCGGTTTATCCCATACGCTATAAAAAATTTGTAGATAAATACATACACTATTAATATTTCCTAAATTTCTTCAAATTACAATTTCGACCAAATTGAAACAAACGTACATAGCACTATTTTCCATCGTCCAAAAAACGTGATTTTGTAATTCTAGTGTCGTCTAAAAAAACGTAATTTTGTAATTTTGTACATAGCATTATTTTCCGCCTCGATGGTCAAATATATATTTCATTCATTCTCTTCCCCTCCCTTAATTTATATATTCAATTTTCATGGGGGAGAGAGAGGACACTATACTTACAAAATTACGTTTTTTTGGACGACAAAAAATAGTACTACATGCGTTTGTTTCGATTTGGTCGAAATTGTAATTTGGGAAAAATCGTAATTTATCATAAGTTTATGATTTTACAGTCAATTTGCCAAACTAAGCCATTTTTGGACATTGGAAAATAGCGTCACGTCAACAAATCCGACGCTATGTCAGTTTCAATTTGGCCGGAATTTGAATTCGGGGAAAATTCAGGAAATATTAAAAGACTATAATTTTAGCCACCAAATTTATAATTTATGACAAAAACCAGAATTTATCAATAGTTTATAATTTTACAACCAATTTGCCATATATTTAAATCACCGAGTATAAATATTGTGCCCAGCATTCAATTGCGGCCCCCAAAATTTTTAACGCGGCTCATGTTATTTCTTAATTAAATAGTAAAAATACCATATAATTCCATGTTAGCTTCGATGAGAAACGTCACTGATAGTGATAGTGCGGCATATTTTTAATAAAAGTGATATAATATGGCGTTTAAAAGGTGTAAAATTTGTGTGTAGAAATTGAAAGAAGTGAATACATAAGTAAAGTAGTACATAATTAATGCGCACACTCTAGTAAATTATACTTACATTTCTTCACACACCTTAAACATATATCGAAATATAACTCAACTCGTATGTATGTAATATGTAACATAAAATCTCGTAAATACAATAGCAAATATTTACGAAAATTTAAGTTATCAGTAAATCGGGCTCAAGCCGAATGCCACCAAGAATCATGCTGCCTTTCCACCAATCTGTCTCCACTTCAAACATCCCAACCTCCACACTCATCGAACTCCCATCTCCCACAACCTTAAACTCTCCCACATACACCTTGTGCCACGTCATCGGCTTCTCCCGATACCGCTGCAGATTCACTTCCACCTCACTCTCATCGTTGTGCGATAATTTCACCTTGAATTTAATCGGCGCGTGGCTCCACCCGAACGCGTCCTCGTTGAACTTCATCACGTAGTACACTTTATACGATTTAGGAACCACGCTAAAGGTCACGAGTTCGAATTTCCCTGTCACTTCCAGCCAGTTCACTTGTTGTAGAGCCGCGCCCTCTTCAAATCCCGCTAGCCTAATGCATCATCGCACACATATATGTTTCTCAAAACATGCTACTGAGATAAACACGGATAAATATTTAAAGAAGAAGGAAAATTAATTGAAACATATGTCTCACTTTGACTCCGTCTCACAGAGTTTGACCCATTCCCAGTATCGAGGATCGTTACCCCACGTGATGTTTAGGGCTCGGACAGGGATACTGAACGATCCATCAATACCCGGACCTCTAACCTTCGACGGATCCTGCCACATATATATGTATATATATCAAACTTGTTTGTTTAATGTTTATGATCAAATGAAATGAAAATTTTGAAAATGGTACTTACTCCTATACAGTGAGGACTAGATTGGAGATTCCCAGCTGGCTGATCATCCATTGAATTGTAGTCTCAATTTGCACAATGAAAATTGCATGGAAATATTTATATTGTTGAAGAGAAAATTAGAAAAGTATCTAAAGCGAAGCATGCGGAACACGTGTTATGGATAAAGATTAAGAAAGGAAATTATGCATAGTAGTGAAGCAAGGTAGCCCTTTACAGATTCGTGTGTTTGAGTTGAGATGTGAATAACACGATTTTATAGATGACCAAATTACTTTAAAAAGAGAAATTAAAAAGGAACGAAAACGAAATTTCATTGGTGTGTGTTGAAGAATGGTATATATACGGGCGCCTGCTTTTTTATCAAGCTACGCTGTTTTTTGTCTTTTTGAAATAGAGGATCTTATCGCATGACGCTTTTTTGCACACGCAATTTAATTTATTCGATTCATTGTGGAAAATTACTAGACTCTTCAAATAGGAGGTTTTTATCCTTTTCTTTTTCTTTTTCTGGATTCCATGCATTTTTTAGAATCCTGCCTCTTCACTATTCTTCTTTCATTTTCGGGAATCTTGAATTTATTCAATTATTATATGTATATTCTTTTTCAATTATATGTACAAGTATATATATGTATATATATATATAGTTTCATTTCAATACTATATGGTTGTGTTACTTCACTTACTAGCCCTAATTAAATCAATGAATCATATTAGTTAGAACTGAACAACATGGAAGTAGCTAGGAGTAGTAATTCAGTTCGGATAACATAATGAATCATGTTTTTGTTTTTAATTGATGCTCAAGAGTATATAGCCTTATTACGGAATAATTAATCAGCTTTGATAACCAATTATATAAAAAATTGATAAAAACAACCATATACCATAGTTGGTGCACAAGATTTTAATTAAAGTTTGAAGGACATATGGGGAGGGGAATTAAAGGACTCGTCAATTAATCATATATTAAACTAGCCCTTTTCAAGTGTGGAAAAATCGTCCTCATTTATTAATTAGTGAAGTGCATTGAAATGAAGCATGCATATATGAAATGAATCGATGATTAAAAGATCATGGCAGTTCCTGTATAAAAGCATTGTGAATCTTGAGACCTCCCTTCCACTTGCCACGCCAGACTTCATACAAGCCAAAATAAACCTTTGTGTTCTCATGATTTTGTCCATCTGCGTCTGTTGCTTCATTAATCTTGGGCGTCTTGGCCTTGATTTCGTCTTGGGGTTCTTTGGTGGTGTCGATGGTGAACTTGTGCCCTTTGAATTTGCCGGTTTTCCCTCTCTTGACCAAAATGTAAACCGGCGAGCCACTCCAACCGAATGCGTCGGGCGTCAACGATATCTTGAACCCTACTTCGTAATCCTTCCCCGCCTCGGTTTTGCTCACGCATCCCGTAACCTCCAGCCACGACACCTGGTACAGCTCAGCCGCCCCCCTGCATTTTTCTTTTTTATTTATTATTGACACTCTACCGCTAACTTATATCCCTTCCCTGCCCCCATCTACAAATACGTACAACTGCTGACTAATCCTAAGTCAATTAAAGGGTCGACAGACTGAACGACACTATCCTTGAACAAGTTAACGCGATCAAGTATTAGGGTTTGTGGGAATTAATTAAGCTAAAAAGTGCAAAGAAAGGTCACATTAATAGGAATGAAACTCACTCGTCATCTGGCACTTTCCAATATCGGTTGTCTTTGCCCCAAACGATGCTCAGATCACGGGGTTTGATTTCCATCCGGTTCGTGTCACCTTGTGGCTACACGGAGAGAGAGAGATGTTAATGAACTATAGTTTATAGTGTAAATGTTGAAGGAAGAAGATGAATACATCTTGCAACAAGACCTTGAAAACTATTTCTGCCTCTCCCTCATGGTGCGGATTAGTAGTAGACGACATTTTGGGAAATTAAACTCAACTTCCTAGCAAGGTAGGGAAGGATTAATTAAGAGGATATAATGAATATATATATTGTATGGATTAAAAAAATATGTGATGACAATATATATGGTGTGGTTTATATAGAGAGATATGTGTAGGTGTTCGCGTAAGAATATCTATGATTGTAGCTTAAGTAGGCCAAAAGGAAAAAAGTGTTTGGGAATATATAATGGGAAAAGAATGGAAATGCCGTGTGAATCTTGGTTTTGCAAGAGAATGTCAAATTTTTCACGGTTATAGTAATTAATTTTGGGACGTAAAATGTATTAATGTCAAAAATTTCACGAAATGCGCCGTCTGTGGGAATCGAACCCACGACCACGTGGTTAAAAGCCACGCGCTCTACCAGCTGAGCTAAGACGGCTTCACGACAATGTTCTTCCAACTACTTTATATGACTTTGTATTATCTAAATCCATTTTCAATTCTAATGTAGCTTAAGGTAATTATGATGGACTACTTTTTTTGTGCATGAGGTATTTTGTTTAGATTGTTTGAAGAAAATGCATCCCTTCCGTCCACTAAAAATTGACTTATTTGTGTTCAAAACAAATTTTGATAATTTGGTTGAGTGTATTGTGAATGGAGAAGAAGTCCCATTAACAATATTAGTTCAAATAAAATTATATTCTGAAAGTGTAAGTTAATTAGTATGGTGGGTCACTTACTAAAATAATAAAATGATTCAATTTTTCATAGACGGGTGGAGTATTTGATTAGGTTATTAATATAATTTCTAGATTTTGAATTTGAGAATGAGTTTTCTTTATTTCTATAAAGTTGAAACATTATTAATATGCGGCATTAAAACTATAATGAAGATCTACATGGTTTTATCAAATTTCAAAATAATCTCATAATCATGGACTATTGATATGGGACTGTATTTTTCGTATTATATCACATTATCAATATATATAGACAATGTTCCTTTCAAAAAAATTCCTTAAAAAAATGTAGGGGTATTAGTCAATTATAGCTCCACCTTTGCACCCACCGATACGTTATAGCCCAACCTTTCAATAATATACAAATATAGTATGACCTTTGCTCCGTTAAATCATTTATAGCCTGGTTAACTGACGACCGTTATCTCGTGTTGGCGTGGACAAACGGATGTGACGTGTCTGTTTAAAATGCCAATAAGCTAAAATAATAAGGTTTATTAGTCACTTATAGCCCAACCTTTACATATACTATAACTTTATAGCCCGACCTTTCAGAAATATCAAATATAGCCCGTAAATTATTCATTCATTATATTTATAGCCCGATTAATAATAATAGATAAAAGTTGGAAATTAACACAAAAATTTGCCACTTCTAAACT
>JAYJMF010309657.1:0-13269 GCA_036873715.1 Salvia sclarea
TTATTCTTTTCATTTTTGTATTATATAAAAAATATTTTTTATTATTATGGTTAACCGTTGTAGAAGTGGTTAACCGATTCGATTTTTAGGTTAACCGATATAACGGTTAATGGTCCTCATTTTATATTTTTTAGCGATTAACCGAACTGCTAAAAACCGTACGGTCGATTTTTTTATATAACTAATAGGCGGTTAACCGGACCGTTCTCGCCCCTAGTCAAAACATCGTCACATTTTAGTTGCCACGTCATTTTAATTTTATATATTAACAATAATTTTGAAATTCTTTACATTTAAAAAATTTAAATGAAATAAAATGTTATCGTTCGCGAATGAGTTGCTGCTGCAGAGAATGGCAGTAAAGACCCATTTCCCAGTTTTCGCGCCGCCGCAGTTCCGCCTAAATCCCCACCGCCCCGCCACCGAAATCCGCTTCGCCCGCTGGAACAACGCCAACGCCCAGAAATTCATCCGCCGCGAGCGCTCCCAGAAGGAAATCGAAGACGAACTCCGCCTCGAGAAACGCTTCGATTCCGCCCTCTCAATCACCCACAACTACAACCCCGCCCCTCCCCACCCCACCACCTTCAAATCCGCCGGCACACCCTCCTCCCCCTCCGTCCCCTCCATCCCCGGCAAGAAATCGAAGTACTCCAAGCCCCCTCCCTCCCAATCCCACCCCGCATTCAAACCCCTAAGAAAACCCCCCCAATTTCCTATTGTGGAAAAATCGGAAAACCCTAATTTCAGAATTGACGAGAATGGGATCTCGTACGAGATGCCGGAGGCGCCGTTTTTGTACCAGTATAGCTACACGGAGACGCCGAAGGTGAAGCCGGTGAAGCTGCGGGAGCCGTTGGTTTCGCCATTTGGGCCGGAGACCATGGCGAAGCCGTGGCTGGGGAGGAAGCCGCTGCCGCCCAGTAAGAAGAAGCTGCCGGAGTTTGACTCGTTTAAGCTGCCGCCGCCGCATAAGAAGGGGGTGAAGCCCGTGCAGGCGCCCGGCCCGTATCTGCCCGGCTCCGGGCCCAAGCATGTGAAGTCGAGAGAGGAGATTCTTGGGGAGCCTTTGACTAAGGAGGAGATTGAGGCGCTCATTGAAAGCTCTAGGAAAACATCACGGCAGTTGAATATGGGTAAAGTTTTGATTTTTGTGTTTACAACGTGGCTTTGATGATTGGTTTATTTGGTTCTGTTTAAGCTTTTTTGCTCGTGGTTTAGTTTTATCTGCAAATGTGGAAGATGGCAGTTAAATAAGCAATAACATAGCATCTCGAATTATCTGCATAATGTGACTGTGGTCTGCCATTGTGCAGTTTTGACTTGATTCATGGTGAATCTTGAGGAAGGTGAATTGGGTTTGTGGCTATACAATTTGTATGGATTCTGATGGTGGAAGTCGATTATAGGACTCGTAATTGTGTGTCTTCGCAGCTTAGAAGTTGTGAAATGCTTTTGTCAGCTGTTGTGAGTGACCATTCTGTTGATTCTCATCAGGAAGGGATGGGCTAACACACAACATGTTGGATAACATACATGCTCTTTGGAAGCGACGAAGGGTTTGTAAAATTAAATGCAAGGGTGTGTGCACTGTAGATATGGACAATGTGTGCCAACAATTGGAGGTAGGTATGTTCTCCTTGCTCTTCTTGAAAGAACTTATTAGGTTGAACATTTCTAGATATTAGTGTCGGATTATATATATAGCATGTACTTTTGCATCCTGCACTTAGCTATTAATTTAGAAGATCTTCTTACGATATGAAATCTGCAAAAAAAAAAAAAAACAGGAAAAATCGGGAGGGAAGATCATATACAATAGAGGTGGTGTCATTTACCTTTTCCGTGGCAGAAACTATAACTACAGATCTCGACCTCGCTATCCCCTCATGCTGTGGAAACCTGCTGCACCAGTATACCCGAGATTGGTTCAACGAGTTCCAGATGGTTTGACTTTAGAAGAGGCATCTAATATGCGGAAAAAGGGGCGTGATCTAATACCAATATGCAAACTCGGTATGTGAATGTAGCATTCACCACTCCATTTTCCCATGTGGGGAGTCAACTGATAAATGTCTACTTGTCTTTTGCAGCAAAAAACGGTGTTTACGGTGACCTTGTCAATAATGTTAGGGAGGCGTTTGAAGCTTGTGAAATAGTGCGGATAAACTGCCAAGGTTTGAATCCAAGCGACTACAAGAAAATAGGTGCCAAACTTAAGGTGATCTTGTGGAACTCAACTTTGGGTGACTGAATTTTGGGTCAAATCAAAAGAAATATTCATTGATTCCATGTTTTTCGCAATGCAGGATCTTGTCCCGTGTGTGCTAATATCATTCGAAAATGAACACATACTCATATGGCGAGGGCACAACTGGAAGTCCTCGATAGAACCTGCTAAGAGCCTGAAGAGCTTGGACAAAGTCAAAACCGATACAGCTTCAAGGGTGCCAGCTGCTCCATCGACAAGTATCCCGAACTCCTCGAGCATGAACATAGACAAGCATGATGATCTTGAAAGTAAAACATCTCCCGTGTACAGCGATGAGAAGTCCCAAGGAGACAGTTTACCGACTGAGGCTGTCGCAGAGGCTACTGTTTCATCTGTACCCGACATATCTTCTCACCAAGTCTCCACTGATGAGTCTGTGACGTCTCCTGTTTCTCCTGACCCGGTTGATGATCGTTCGGAAGCAGAAGCATGCGACAATCAAACTACTGCAAGCGAAACGGAGTTGGATAGCACTGCAGCTGTATCAGTGCCTTGTACCGAGGAAATTATGCTACTGATGAAGCAAGCAATAGAAAACGGGATGGCGGTTATGCTGGATCGTGACAGCTTGGATGCCGACATTGTTTTAAAACAGGCAGTTGCTCTTGCTAAGACTGCTCCAGAAGGGCCTATCTATCGACGTCGAGCTAAGGAGTTACGAGACGAGAAAAGGCAGCAGCAGCAACAACGTGAAGAAGATTTGGCGCGGAAAGAAGCTCCGGTGGATATAGTAGTGCCGGAAATATTAACGGTTCGTAGCAGGAGAGGTGAAAGAAAGCCCAAGAAAATGGAGGAAATTAAAGCTGATTATCTTAATGTTGTTCCACAGGGAAGCCTCAGAGTAGATGAGCTTGCCAAGTTGCTATCTTGATTTGTTGCAAAATGGCAAAATTTGTATTTTAGGGGATATTGATATGTTATGTTAGTCAGTTTTGTAAAATGTAGGTTTTTTTGGCTAGAGATGCTTACACTCTTCAAAAATAAAAATGAAAAAATTCCTGTGGCTATACAAATATTGCATAACTGTCAAACCATAGTTCATGGTAGTAAAATTAAACGGATAAAACTAAATGTTGTAACATGTAAGAATCAGAGAAACGAGAACACACTCTGAAACCCAAGAAATGGCTTCTCTTTCTTGACTTGCTCCATTGACAACGAACAGAGCTGCCGTTTCTGTAAACTTGGAGACTGCAGCTTATTGCCGGAGCTTACAGGGAATCGAGCATCAGTGTTGGACGTGTGGAACGAGCGCACCTTCTCCTGCGTGTGAGATGCTGCGTTGCCCTTGGTAACTTCTGCAGAGCCAGTCGTCTTCGTAGAGTCGAGAGCCATGAAATTTCTTGGTTTTTTCCTTGCATGCTCAGAAACTGTTGCTTCTGTTGCTGGACCTTCATTCCAAGATTCTACATTGTGTTTACCTTGAATCAGTATAGCTAGACAAAGAGGGGCACAACGAGCTGTTCTGTCACGGCTCTCACCTGCATCGAACGTGAGTATTTGGCCGTATTCGTCCATGATTTGTATTTCCTGTTCTGCTTCTGTACGTCGTGGGTGTTGAAAAGCCATCCTGCTTTGTGGAGTTCTGTAACTGCCTTGAATCTCCAGTACCTCCAAGTCGTTGTCGAGCTCAAGATGCATCTCACGGGTGCGTTTTTTGATGAGCGTGAAGGCCTCTAACGATGGTGAAGAAGCTGTATCGTTTGACATGGGCAAAACGGGTAAACTTTTTGCCTTTTCGCGGATGTGGTCAAACACCGTCTTTGTGGTAATAATTCTGCAGTCATCATCTTCAGTTTCAGCAACAGGAGGATTGTCTGTGAGAGAGGAAAACAAGCAAGCAGAGGTAGTGAGTTGCTGGAAAACAAGCATGTATGATCTTGAGAAGCGATAGTTACCATCTTCTGATTCTTCATCTAAAAGCTTGAAGCTGGGCCTGATCATCAAAAGTTTAAGCTAAAATCATTTAAGAAATCATAAATTTTCTATAGTTTTATTATACTAGAAGTAATCATATAACGGATGAAGAACATGAACCATACATGGAAATTGATATCTCTTTTATTTCATTGGAGGCAGGAAGAGAAGTACGACCATAGTTGTCTTTTAAGTTGTGGACATCCTTGCGAGTGAACGAGGAAAGCTCACTTTGTCTAAACTTAGGAACATTCTGTTCACATGGTGGTGTGACAATAACCTTTTCATGGAGATCAATGCCAACTGCAGCAGCACAAGAATATAATGCATTCTTGGCCTGACAGAAATATAAAGCGTACATGCGAGGAGATAAAAAGAGGAGTTACTGAGTTCTTCGAATATCAGATCTGCCTTAATCGTCAGCTTTCCTTGCTCGGGGCATGAAAATAACACCATCGCATGATAAGGGCTGCACAGAAGCCATAACATCAGGTGTGGGAACGACAGATACAAGGCATCTATTATGGAAGCCAAGTGCATCATGAATTTTTCAAGAAAATTTGGGTTCTGAACTCGTTGAACTCAAATATGATCTAATGTTTCTGGTTCATACCTTGAGAAATCCTCCAATCTGCGCACCAGAAAAGAGAAGTTTCAGAAACGAAAGACAGAATAGGAACAAAACGAGCAAAGAGGTGCATTAGTGGATGTATCTAAAGCTCAAGCAATCACCGTACCTTATCTTTTCATGAAACAGAATATGGTTGTCTTCTTCTACACCAACAATCTGTAAGGAATTCTACTTCAGTTGCATATCTTTACGAAAATGAAAAGCCTCAAGACCCACACTTGTACACACACACACACACACACACACATACCACATCAGCATAATGTTTTTTAGTTGGAGGAGCCACTGGCTCTGCTAGCCTGGTTAATGTTATTTGTAGCTTGGACTTCCCTGTTCTTTGGACCTCAGGCTCCTTTAGTTTCATCTCAATTTTTGGGGGAAGTGACAGCAGAGACTCTTTGATATGGTTCCCGAATGGGTATTTTCTACCGGTCATCAACTCTATCTTTCTCGGATCAGCCTCGGAGAGGGTATCAAATGATGTTACTCCCATTGAATGCAGTGCCTAATTACACAGGTGTACAAAGAATTATATATCATCATCTCGACATTATAGAAGAGGTCAGATCATCAAAGGAATTACAAGTATACTGACCTTTGCCGTGACCATCCCAATGCCTGGCAATTGTTTCAGCAAGTAAGGGCTGTCCTCCCATAATTTTTGATGTAAATACTTGGTTAGAAGAATTGAACTTAAAGCTCCTTTGTAGCTTTTTTTGTACATGAAATACTCTTTCATGCACTTGGCAATCCTAGATCCATTTGAGCATATAGAACTCGTATCCTACAGGATAAAAAGTTGGTTGTGGTTTAACAAATCTATTGTGAATTCCTGAAATGGCACACAATCTTAAATTATACACAGAGACAGTGAAACCTGAGTCATGGATAAGTCCCGCACTACAGGATCGCCAGTTAAACAGTCGTTCACCAGAATAAATATCTTCTCTTCTCTGGTTTGGATGCGTTTTTTCCTCTTTCCTCTATCATCAAGGGCGTGAAAGCGCAGGCGGCCATCTTTGTCATTGTTTATGTCATTCAGCAGCTTCTTTTCATTCCGCCTCAGTTGTATCCCTTCATTGTCAAAATGATATACGTTATCCAATATACATAGCTTGAAAAGAAACTTTGAATAGAATAAAATAATTACATGCAATTTCTTCTGCCTTGCATATAGTATGGAGTGTCTCATCTATGCTGCAGTTAGTAGGCGCCTGCATAATGTGCTTCATTGTGTCGAACTTCAGATAGTACTTTGTCATCAATTTTCCTGGCTCTGTATACAAGAGAGAGAATCAGTGCCTTAGTGCCGCATTATCATCAGAAAACTGCAGAACCAGACTGATGACATACCAAGTGGCTTCAGAAGGAAACCACCATCATCCATCCAGACCATTTGATATTTTGACAGTTCATTAACCTTCTGAACACAAATTTCTGCCAGAGCATATAACAAGGTGTCAGTGTATGAAACGCCAGAACTGATATCTGGTCATCATTAATCAAGTTACCTTGCAAATGCCTCTCAATTCGATCACCAGCTGGCCCTTTAATTGAATAATTCTCAGGATTCTGGTCATTGCATGGAAACTCTCAGAAAAACTATCTAAATGAAGGAATACTCTGAATGTTTTTCCTCCACATTTAGAATTAGAGAACCTGCCTTTTTCATTCTCACATACAAGTATGAGCATCTTATCCATTCAATTGCCCTTGTTATATCTGATACAGTAGATTGAACTATCTCTGCTGTTAGATGTTCTGTTACACATGGAAGCAATCTGCAGAGTTGCAAACCAGAGATGTATGTTTGGCATCATTTTATCTGAGGATAAAGAGAAAAAGGAGGTAAAAAGTGGGCATACTGTGATTCCACCAGTTCACATCCACCTAATAAATTCTCATACAAATGAACCTGAGATATGAGCCAAATGGGTTATAAACAAGTTTTCATTCGATATCTGTAATATCTTCATATTAAGAGGGAGTTTATACTGTTTCTCTTCTGGTCATGATTATGACCATTCCTGTGTCATCAAATGGAGGACGCCCTGCTCTTCCACACATCTGCATAATTAGGTGGCTACCATTAGAATATAAGGGGCACTCAGTGTGAAAATTATAATTGCCCTATTTGTGCCACCCAAGTTCAGTGTCTAAGTTACCCTGATCACCTACAAATGAATTCTCTCAAGTTCGAAAAGATGTGATAATATTAATATTTCTTAGAATGATCTAAGGAAGTAACACACCTGGAGTATCATGGATCGCTCATATTCCATGTACATCCCTTTCTCCTTGTTACTGGCAGAAGATCAAATATTAAAGCACTAAGATTTCTTTAAATTTCTAATAATTTGAATCACCTCCAACTCAACAAATAAAATGAAATTGGGTTTCTGATAGCTGGAAAAGATTATTAGTTTTTTCTCCATGTTTTTAGTACTTAATATTGCAGTTCCCAGATGTCTATCAAAACTCATAAATAACTTCAAAACATACAAGTACTGTGTTGATTTGATGACGACAGTATGTGCTGGTAAATTTATTCCATGGGCCAGGGTGTTTGTGGTGCACAAAATGCGAAGATCGCCATTCAGAAAAAGCCCTTCCATAAGATTTCGATCCTTCATAGAAAGTCCACCATTATGGTATCCAACTGCAAAGGAAACAACTAGCAGATGTTAAACCGAGAATCATATCCTAAAGTTCTTCGGCTTTCAACCATATTCCAACCTTTCTCCAAGCCTGACCTCGGACCTCAATCCTCACATGAAAATAAAAAAGAAGGATCTAATACCACCATAGAGTATATAAGACTGCATCTGTTTGTCGCTACATGATAATGATGCTTCTCTTAATCTTTCCTGCTGTTCTCTGCTTTTGATGAAAGGACTTGAATGACCAAACGTCATGGCTATTTGAGAGAGGCATTGTGCTGCTTCTTGTGCTCCTTTTCTGGTTGAGCAAAAAACCAAGGCAGATTTGTCTCTTGAAAATTGCATGAGAAGATCTGCAAATTAGTTGGCTTAAGTTTACTGCATTGCTTTCTTAAGTTTACTGCATTGCTTTGGTCTCTACTAATACCATACAAACAAGCTCTCTAAAGAAATACTCCGTACATTAATTGGATAATCAGTAGACAAGCTACCATGCTTACCAAAGATGTAGTTCTGAAGACGCTGAATAACCAAAACAAAGTATTAATTATCAGGAGGTTAGAAATAAATTTTGGTCAACGATGATTAAAACGTTTAATGATTTACTAAGAAATCATAATCAAGAATGTCGATCATGGGCTATCAAGAGTACCTTTTCAAATAGGAAATCATTTTTGGCTGGTGTGTACCCTGCAAGCAGAAAAATATTTCAGTGTGCTACAAGTATTATTTGTCATAGTATCAATTCTTGAAATCTTTGCTGCATTGTGTCTTCTCTCTATAATTTGGTGGTTAACTATGAGAAACAGCAGCGGGCTGATCTTTAGGGAAACTGTAAGTACCAAAAACTTTAGTAGTCAACTTTACGGGTCTCATTTCTTCTCCAAACCTGTGAAAAGGACAGGACCATAAGTTTCACAATAACAAGCTATGTCATCAATTTACACACTTGCTCTATAATAAGTTTAATCATACTTTTTGATTCCCTGAGTTGGAACCATAAGCCACTCCGCTGAAAATGCAAATTTTTGTTATCCCCCTACGTTTGAAATCTCGGAATGCAAATCATTTTGATGAAGTGAATCTTAAAGACTACCCAAGTCGTTGATATTTGGTATTGTAGCAGAAACAGCTAGGAAACGAACAAGGGATAAAGGACTTGATTTCATTTCAGGATTGCAAGCAAGCATTTTAATTCTGCTGACAATCGCTTCTAGTGCTGCTCCTCGGGGGTCATTCAGAAGATGAACTTCATCAATCAGCACAAGTGATATATCACTGAAAAAGCTTAATCCCCCGTCCTTTATGCGATAACGAGTCACAGCATCGAATTTCTGTGGAAAGGAAGGCCATATTTAAGCTAGGATGAGGTATACCATAGGTGGAAACAAATCCTCAATGTAACTACCTCAGGAGTTGTAAGAATGATGTCAGCATCCTGCATGCTCTGGACGCTGTAATACTCATTGTCACCTGTTAGCTCAAGGCAATTTATTCCCAATGTCCCAAGCTTCTGTGTCCAATGCCGGAGCTTCTCTTGTACCAATGCCTTTGATGGTGCTATATAGATCTTCACATCACGATATACTTACACGAATAAGCAATAACCAAAGGCCTTAGTAAATAATACCATCATAAAACCTACCGTCTTAAGGGTCCCTATATGATGGTTGAATTTCCCATCCTCAGTGATGAAATTGGAGAGGAGCCTCATAATGCATAGCTCAAAGAGCACAGTCTTCCCACTTCCAGTTGGTGCTGAAATCACCATGTTTACGTCGGAAAGGTAGCATGTAGCAAAGCATTCACTCTGCAATGAGTTGAAGTATCTGTATGCATATAAAAAAGATACATTAGAAGTCACCTCGCTGGTCTAAGTCACCTGAGCAATTACAAACACCACTAAGTGGCCAACACTTTTAATTAACGAAGATCGATCTCCATGGTATCTATCTAGCTAATTGTTGAAGAGCATTGATAATTAAATGGATGATACTAGAAGTAACTACCATTATTGTTTAATTGCATTATATTATAGCAATAACAAATTAATGCAGTAAGAACCTGAAATTAAAGACTGAGCGAAATGGAGCAGGTAAATCAGTCACTGCCTTCAGTGCATAGCTATCCATATCTGAAGTCACGTTTTGTGAACTAAGTCCTCAATATGCTGAGATTGCAACCACAACACCAGATTATGCAACACAGCAGAGAGAAGTAGACAGCGAATAAAATATGATTTCACCGTAAATAATTTTGGAATTGAACACTACTAGTAGTTAGTAACACATAAACATTTCATACATTGCACCAAATTTATCGCAATTTTAGTGAATTCTGCACCAAAACGAGAAGATATACGTATTACTCAACGTTGAAAGGATGATATAGCAGACATCAGCTTGGATAAAGTAGAGATTACAGATCCACGATCAGAAAGTAGATTATAATGAAAAATGAAAAAAAAAAATCAAAATCTGCTTCAAGTTTTCAAATTAATGCGATAGCTGAAACTGCGCACTCTTAGAAACGCAACAAAGCACTATATTCCCCAAAATGAGAATACATTTTTTAAGCTGGTATTTGAAACAAATATTTCCTGATAATAGGTCGCCATTACTGAGATTTAGCTGAAAACAGATCGACAGACACAAACCACGCACAATCACACACACGCGCAGAGAGAGAGAGAGAGAGAGAGAGAGAGAGAGAGAGCGTACCTTTAGCTCAGAAGATAGAAGAGAAAATGGAGGTGCGATATTTTCGCTTAAAAATTGAACGGGGAAGTATTTATAGTCTGTGACTACAGCGTGAAGAAGCGGGACCCACTAGTTGCCGCTACAGCGTTACGTGGAAAGCAAATGAAGTGAGATGGATTGCGTGCAGCAGCGTAACTGATTGTTAATGATTTTTCAATCTTTTTTTTACTAGAATGATTTTTCAAATTTTTAAAAACAGTATAAAATACTAATCATATAACAAACAAATTAAATATACGCGCGTTATTCTACAACTAAAAAATAGTAGAATAACATAACATATTAGTATTTACTAATTTTTCCGAATTTTATTTAAATGAAAGCTTGCCATATTGTTGTGCTGATCATTCTAATGAAATTTTGACGTGATTCTACCACTATTTCAACTTATAATAAATACAAGTATATCTAACTATTCCCGCCAAATTGATTGTATATATCATATTCGATCTTATATATTACTTGCCACATTCTTTGATTTGTGATAGATATTAAGATCACAAAAAAGTTACTACTTCTTCAGTTTACCAACAACGTAGGCAGATCTTATTAGCATGAATTTTAATATGTTATAATGATATTAAAATTAATGGAGAAGGGATGCCACAATAATATAGGTGATTGTAAATAAAGTAATGGATAATAGTAGGTTTTTTTAAAATAAATAACTACTGCAAGGGAAAAGCTAGGAGAATTGTGTGAAATCCATATCCATTAAAGGATTGTGCACATTTTATGTGGACGACCCAAAAGGAAAATAAATGCACATTTTTTATGGACGGGAGAATATCATACTTCCATATTAATCAAGAAGCATTAGTTAATATAACTTGTATATTAAGATACATTATTTAGGAACAGTTATGAAAATGAAAAATCATTAACATATTCAAACGGGACGAAGATAAAAACATAAATAAATAAACAAAAGTAGAGACAAACAACAGATACAAAAGAATGCCGGTTTTTAATCACATGAGTTAGTTAAAATGTAGAGCAGGTCAGGGCCAATTCAGATTTCTTGCACCTAAATAATTTTCATTTACATATGTGCCTTGGGTTGCAAAAGAAACAGACAACAAAAGGGGTCATTGTTACATGCTGCTTGCTGATTATGAAGCATTTGCTTGTCCAAGGATGATGAGTTGGCATGTAATGTGATACATCTTCAACATAACAAAATGTACAAGGAGCTCAGCTCAGGTAGCAGTTTGCCCCTCCCTCCTCAGCAAGTCCTGCAAAACAGACATTTCAAAACTTATCAAGTTTTGCTCGAGTCGAGATGCATGAAAGATCTTGGCAGTATTAACTACGTAAATGATGTTCGTTCAGAACAGAACACCGTGATTAGTTAACTATGACAATCTCTACTCAATTTTTGAACTTGTGACCCCTTTATCAAAAACAACAATATTCCATCTTCTTGTAGATGATTATCTAAGCACATAGTGTTAGAATACCAATATGCAAACAGCAACAGACACCATATCACTTTTGAACCAACTTTCACTGATTTGTTTTAACAGCTTCTGACAGTGAATAAATTGCTGGAATTTAGAGTACCATTTTAATAGCAGCGACTGACTGGCGTTGCCTTTCTTTCTTCTCACGTTGGCACTCTGCACACCAGCTGGAGAAATCTTTTTGATATTTTCTGGATTCTCTAAATACAGAACTTTAGAGCACAAAGATATCAGAAGTCAGAACTAAGAATGAAATTGCAGGAACTTATAATGCTATTATTCAGATCAATCAATTGTTGGAAAAGGCAAAGGTAAGATCTATACATCTCATTATTAAGAGTACAGGAGGGGGGGGGGGGGGGGTTCGCTTTGGATATTAATAGTGAGCGGAAGATTAGCTTTCATTCACCAGGACAACACTTTTACATCCTTAGAAGTTGCACGAAGAGAACAGTAGTCGTACCTTCTACACCATAGCAATAAATTTATCCTATTTCCTGATGTGGTGGCTCTAGCACCATGCCTATGACGACCACGATGAAGAACGGCGCGTCCTGGGACATGTGAGTAGTCAAAAATCTCCTACAAAACAGTCAAGACAAAGCCCTGTTGATGAAGCCTATTTTCAGTTATTAGAATCAATCCAGACAGGAATTTTTTTACCAGTACTGTCCTAAGAAATGAAGATTTTTGGTGTTTAAAGAGTGTTTTCAGCAAATAAGGAAGAAACTGCTGCTTCATCTACTTACCTCAGACTGTGTTTCTGTATTTACATGTTTATCACACCGTACTCCACGAAAAAAGAGTTCACCCCCAGAAAATTGTTTACCCACGCAGACATTCAAGCTCACTTCCGAGTCATCCACATGGAAACCTATTGAGTTTTTATATTGAAAGAAAAACTTTTACAATCAAATTATATACAACTTACAAATAGCAGAAGAGGGTATATTGTGGTTACATCGGAAATAAGTTGCATATGTAATTAAACAATGGCTTCATACTCCAAAAGAAAGTAGTATAAAAATAATACCCACTGGCAAGGAAATAATAATTTCATTCAGAAATAATTGAGCATACAAATCGTAACATATGTAAATCAAAATCAGACTTGGACACGGTCACTAACCCAGGTCAACATCTCTATCGATCCCATATTCAAGGACAAAACCATGATGACTATCAAGGCTTGATCCCCCAACCTCTGGAAAGAAAACTGCAACAGATTTTTGCTGGAACTAATTAGTATCAAACTGAGCACCAAGAATGTTAGATGTACTCAAAAAGCTAACTAACCTTTTGATATAGGGCGTATAAAATCTTCCATGAGCTTCTCAAGCATGGTTTCCATCCCAAAATCATCAAGAACAGCACCATACTTATTCATTGTATTGGGTCTCATGATTCTGAATTTTGTCTCGTGGACCCATTTCTCAAAATTTTCCACCTAAGCAATTGAAAAATTGTAAGAGAAATAAACAATACACTAGGGTTGCGTTCTCTTTGATGGAAAATTATCATGTGAAAAAGAGGGATAAGAAAACATTTTGCCTTTAAATTTTTCCTT
>JAYJMF010309877.1:0-13266 GCA_036873715.1 Salvia sclarea
ATCTTGATTCATGAGAGTGATGAATCCTTTCTACAAGTTAGTCCATAATTTGTAGATAAAAACTATCCCATTGTGTGATTTTTACTTTCCGCTGCTGTTTTTGTTATTTCCAGAAGTGTTGGCACATTATCTATAACAATTTGTCCAACATAATCTGATATACTGGGAAGCAAAATCCTTCAAAATTAATTAAAAACTTCATAATTTACGGGCATAACACTTTTTGGTACTTAAAACCAGGACCCATCACTTAAACTATAAAATCTCTTTTTACTAACCACGATTTCGAATATTCCTTCCTTGGTTTCAGCTTAGACAAATATTTAGTTATTGTCGAAGCCAAAATGCAAGAAGAAAAAGCAAATTAATGATAAATGCCAAGTAAGGCTGCCACTGCCAGCATAGACATCGAGTCAAAATATGCTGGAATCCAATAGATCCTATTTGCACAAAACGTGGATGTCTGTTCAGTTCATCAGTTAAAAACTGGTAACCATCACAGTCAATCTCTTATCAGAACATTAAAGTACCTATCAGAATTTCTGCAGCGGATCAGTGGCCAGCGGATGGCTTTGTCAATAATTCCAGTGATTTCTTTAGGAAATCGACTGCAACAAAAACATCATCGAATGCCAGAGCACTAACCGCAAACCTAGCAGCTTTCTGCGCTTCAGCAATTTGCCCTGGTGGAGGTTCATAGTTGCTGTCATACTCATATTCTGGTACAGTAGTTGAGGAAGGTTGTGAAACACTCCCATTTCTGGGAACTGAATCATACTGAGAACTCGATGGATAGCTTGTCGTATTAGAGGGTGGCAAATTGGGATAGGAATCGTCAGAGCTCTGACAATAAGAAGGGTGGTGGGAAGGAGCTGTAGGAAGGCTGCTCTCAGTAAAGCTAGGGTAAGAGTGGAAACTTGGATAGGAGTAAGGCAAGTGCTGCTGAAATTCTGGCTGGAAAGATTGGTGGTGGTACACTTGAGGAGGGATGGAATGTTCAGTGCCGTTGGATGATGATGGGTGATGAAAGTTGTCTGATGGGTAGTCTTCGCTAGGGAAATGATGTGGGGTCGAACCATTTGAGGAAGAAGAACGCATAACATTTGAAGGTTGTCGTGAGATATTAGAGTGCTGCAAATCAGCTTTATCATATTGGTGAGGTGATGAATCTGAATCTGGCGCAGTCATTGAGGATTGATTCGTGCTTTGGTCAGGCCTAATGGCATCATCAGAGCGGTTGGGTTCAAGGTCCTGTGACAATAACAGCGAGAAACTATTAAAAAAGTCTATTGCATTTATTAAAATCCACAAAAGATGTGACAGTTTCACCTTAGAAACCATGATTGCTAAGGTGTTTATAGAAAGAAATACACCACTGATCAAGCAGATAAGAACAAGGCACAACATAATTCACAGAAGCAACTCCAGTATTGTAGACTTTGACCAAGCAAGTTTATCAATGAAACTTACTACACGACAACGCAGTTAAAATTTGAGTAATGAAAAATATCATACATATTCACCGCTCGATGGTGCTGATTCACCACCAGGAGGACCTGGTAGAGGCTTCCTCCCTTCGCTCAGAGCTTTCCTAATATCTGCTGCTTTCCAGGCTGCATACTTCTGTTTCTGCTCAAGCTGCAAAAGAAAATAAAAACAGTGATTTACTAAGTTTAGTATTTACTGATGAAGATTGTAAAACACACTACAAAGATTGTAATCATTGTAATATCTTAAATTCGTGAGAGCTTACATCAGGCTGAACTTCACCAAATTGCTTCAGGATATCAAAGAAAATGCTTGCAGCATAAAAAGTTTTTGCAGTATTCCTGTAGCAAATGGATAGAATTTACCTACTAAGAATAGACCAACAAAATGTAATCTCCCATCACTTATGCATGCCTAGCATGTTCATGATATAATCTCAGGGTGAAAATGGTTCAGAAAACATATAAGCACCAAATCTGAGGCCTACAAATACAATATTCAGAAGGTGACCCACCAAGAGCAACAAGAACATATCTCAAATCTTCATGAGTATAACAAATAGCCTTGGGAAAGACTAACATATTTATGATAATGAGGTACTGATATGATAATCACATTGATCCCAAATGATATCACATATGGACATTTCAGGCAAAAAAATGTAGATGGTTCCACAGCATCCAATATGACCAGAAACAGGAAGAGGAAAATGAGAAAAGAAGTAAAACATAGAAAGTAAGAAAACCAATCGATATCCAGTAACTTATCAGCAAACCAAATATTTAATGTAAAAACAAACAAAAGAACTATCAATACTAAAATAAACATTGAACAAGGAAGAGGAGCATTGGCGCCACCAAATTTACAATAGAGGAGCAACACAAATAGAAAACTGACTTTCTAATACAGTTCAGGTCTATCAATGTAAGGCGGATTCTATCAAAGAATCCAAACATGACATTATGATATAGTTGCTGGTGGTTGCTTGTAACATGGTTATGTTTTACTCTTAATGTGTCTTTAAAACTTTTAGTTGGTGTTGTAGTATTATGAAATGGTATTTATCGTTATTGGGATAGTAACTGTGGTCTGTGGGTTACTATGCCTTATCTAAATTTTTAAACGAGAGAACTGAACAAAATTTGTTGGTCTCTCCTTCAAGTTTAACCAGAAAATATAATGTAAATTTGGTTCTTAAGGTTTTCATTGTCTGAAGTATCCTTAGCTCTATCAAGAACCAGATGCACACAATATTTTAACTGCAAATGCATAATTGTTTTAGACAGTAGTTCTCCTGTTACCAAGGAACAATTTCCAGAAACTTAATTTTAGTTAAGACATAATAACTCACCGTTAACTTCCTTATCTGTTAAACACTGTCTACAGAAACATCAAGTTATCATCTAAAAATTAAATGCATACTAAAGAACTAAAACAAAATTTACCATGCAATGTCACAACAAGTCAACAACTATATCATAGTGTTGCCTTTAGATTCCCTTTTAGCAGATTTCTCATGCGTTGATGAAATTGTAAAGTACAACTATTTCATATGATTCCTATCTATTCAGTATAATTAGCGAACACAAATCCTCTTTCATGTATTCACCATCAGATTGTCACACTATATTAGAATTTTTAAAATTTCTCAACTATTGAAGGCATAAAAAAATTGTAGTAGCTTGCTCCTTTAGGAGAAAAATAAATAAATTCTTAAAAGCCACACTAACATCAGATGCATCACCAGGAAAAAATAATATAAAAGAGATGTAGCCTGTAAGGAAGTAACATACAGATCAGATCGCCCAGCTCTATCCTGCTTGTCTGCCTTTGAAAAGACATTCAAGGCAAATCCTTCCACATGTAGGTGGTCATCGTGCCCCAAAATAACTGACTTCTTGTCCTGCAAGACAATGTAAATAAGGTTAAGTTGTAAAGAGACAGCATCTCGTTCTCGTGATCTGGCCAAATCATATATTTAAGCCATGACAAAAACAACTTGATATAGCTGTTTCAATTAGGCAATGTGGAAAGGCACAAGTTCATCTGCATACTCGATCCCACCTTCACTGAATTCCATCGGGTTATCTACAGAAACACACTAGCTCATACATATACGGATATACCTACATCATACGTGTGTAAAGTTGTTGCAATTATTGTTCTAAAAAAAATTGTTGCAATTAGACAAGACGGTTGAGATTAATAAAATTCATCGTCAATAAATTAGCATATAGGGAACTATTCAAACCAATCTGAACCGGCTAAACATTCAAAAGCATCACGACCTATATATAGAAGTAAGGAATGCCTTGCAGCAGAATCCAAATTCAACTTCCTTACAAGAAATTACATAACAAAAAAAAAAAGAGAATAAATGAAAATGAGGTGAGAAAACCTTTTCGAGCTGATTCATTAGCGAGACAAGCAGGGCATTGGTAGCCTTGGTACGGTCTTTCTGAGGAATCTTAAGCCCTCGCTCCATGGCGTACAATCGACCTGTTGGATCATTTTAAAGTAAAGCAGGCAGGAGTTATTCAATATATACAAAATGGAGGAAGGATTAAAAGGTGAAATGTTTACAATAGTAGGCGACGAGGTGTTCATGTTTCTGCAACTCATCGGCGCGCTGGAGGTAAGGGAGAAGGAGCTTCGCCGGTTCAATCTCGCTCGTCATCGCAATTTCAACGCGGCCGAAATTTGAATTGCCTTCTCGCACTTTGCCCTTTTCTTTTTCAGTCTTCCTCCTTTTGCACTTGCTCTACGCAGAAAAGGTGGCTATTTTAAAATAAATATTGATCTTCCTATTTGCCGCATCTAATTTTAAACCTATTTTTATAATGTTTTAATTATATCACAATCTTGTGAGTAATTTATAGTAAACTTATCAATTTAAAGTTTTTAGGGTGAAGTGTATAATTAGTGCAATTGTAAAGCAATATTTTATTCTACAAAGCTTGGTGAATAGTATTATTTAAAATTTTGTAGGCACTCAACAATTATTTTGGTTTAAATGGTACGGGAGCAAAATTAAGATCTACACGAGTAACACAACTATGATGAATCAAGTTCCAATTTTGCGATTTTGAAAGTTGTTTTTATGTATATGTCTGCTATAAGAGGCACGCTGTTGTGGATATATGTCTACTATCAGATATTAATGCAAAATCCCTATAGATGAGGTCTGGATCATATCTGAGATTTGTCCAACCGCAACCGACTCATTTCTTCCTCCAAAATCCTAATTTCACACCATTCAAGTTTTCGCCATAATTTTACAATCACTATAATTTGACTGCACGCTGTTGGATATCAAACATATAATTTACTTTTAAGAAAATGTAAAATAGGATACCCGAGCAATGCAAGTTCCTAACATCTAATGCAGTCTCTACTGTAAAATCAATATGCTTTTACAAAACATGAATCTTCCTACAACTGCTCTCTACTACATAAACAACAAAAGGTACCAGCAAACACCACAAAATCACACGACTAGGGGGTACTTGGAAGAGGTTCGGCCCCAGAAACATGTGATGCTGCATCCTCTTTCGACACGGCCACGTGGTTCACCGGTGCAGCTGGTCTGGCCTCCCTCTTCCCGTCTTTGTTCACAGATCTCGAACCATTTTGGTGAGCATTTAAAGAGAGACGCCTATTGGCGCTCCCATTGGCACCTCCATTGGCTCGCGGACCAACCATTTTCTTGGCACTAGGCTGTCTGGCCGGGCTTGGTGTCAGACCAACTTCCTGTTCTTTAACCGACAGTTCACTGAACTTCTTCTGCTCCTATAAACACGAACAATTCGTCCAAAATTGCTTCTCATTTTAATAAATGACTATCAAGTAATAACAACAATGCAAAGAGCATTATGCAAACTACGAATGAATATTTGACTTACCCTCGATCTCTTCTTCTCCTCCTCTCTGTCGTGCCTCAGCATTGCATACTCATCTAGCATCGCGAGTAGAGGAACACCATCATAGGTGAATGTCATTCCATGGTCTTCCTCCCATGTTCGGGTTTTAGCAACCAAGCTATCAACAAGAGCTGCATGATCGATATAAGTTAGAAAAATCAAGCATTAGGCCTTCCATGGCCAAAATGGTATCAGTTTTAGTTCGTTATTACTAAAACATGTACAAATAAATCCGTCTTGAAACTCAATTTGAACCGAAAAGAATAAAATAATGAATGTACTAATACTGTACTTCAAGATGTATAGCATGAGATACATTTACAGTTTAATAAGTACCTGGAATTTTATTCACCAAAACTCTTGCCTTTTCTGCTCTCTTCAGATTCAAATGTGCACCTCTACTAGCATTATACCTATTTTCATCCTGTCATCCAATGCAATATATCTTATGGTTAAAAAATGCAACTGGTCAAAATAAATTATGTTCTCATTGTTTGAAACCTGGGTGGAAGAAACTTGTTATTTTGTAAAGCTCTAAGTAGTAAATAGATAACACACAACAATCTACGTGCACGGAGAAGCAAAGAGACAATGATTACCCTGTTATAATCTTCAAGCCAGCTTTCTTCTTCACAAGCTGACATCCATTTCTCAACCTTATCCAATATTTCCTTCCTGCTTGTCGCCTCTTCTTTTGCTTTTTCTATCTGACTATCCATGTCAGCTAATAAGTCTGTCGGTTCAACACTTCCTGAATCAATAAGAGACAAAATTCTTTCTCGGGCAGCCTCAGTATCAATCTCTATGTGAGCACGAGCAAATATATGCTCAAGCTCAGTTTGCCTCTTAAAAGCAATTTCCTTCATTCTGCTAGCTTTTAGCTGATCAAGCCTCTCAGCTTCCACTTCAGCCTTTAAGAGTTGCAGGATTCATTAAATTAAGAAATAAATTTCATTCTGCAAACATGAAGTTTTATGAGATAAAGACCCTGCACCTGTTCAATAAGGTCCAAAGCAAGAGCCCCAGGAGCAGTAACCTCATCTACCGACGCTGAAATATTGCATGTAACATGATCAAACAGAGAGCGCTCTTCTGGTGGCGTATCCATCAAATTCCAAAGGTCTATCAGCTGAGATGCCAATTCTTGAAGCTATAGAGAAAGATATGAATCAAATCAATATAAAAGAACCCACATATGGTACAGTGGTCAAAAGATATCACCATGATTATAAGCATTTTAAGAAGATTATCTCCTTGAAAATAAGCATTTCAAGAAGATATCTCCGTAACTAAAAGCATTTCAAGAAGATATCTCCATGACTATAAACATTCAAGAGAGATAAATCTTGAATGCTATGGACGCTAAATAGTTGATGCGTAATAATATAAAAATTGTAAATTCAAATTCTTAGCATAAACAAGACACTCAAATTATTATGCTTCTTAACAAGTGATCATAAGAAGCTAACCAGTAACGTATACAATTCTGTACAACCTCATAATGATCTTTAACTAAAAAGTTCAATAAGGATCATTGTAAGGTGAAAATATTGCTAATATCAGACTGGGAATTTCAGAGGCGTGAAAGGAAAGAGTTAAGCTTCTCGATGAATCAGTAGTGATGCAAAGACAAGGTAACAAATTGCATTGAATCTCTTTCTTCCAGCAGAAAACCCAGGTAGCAGAACATGTGATTACCTTATGCAATCTCGTCTTCTTGTCTTCCTTTAGTGTCAATACAGTGTTAGCCAACCTAGAAAGGGTATCATCGCTAATGCTTTTCGACTTTGTGCCACGAGCATCGTTTAGGCTAGGATGCACTTCTGTGACGGTAGTAAGGAAGTCCATGCCAAGAACTGCACAAAGATCGTGTACAGTGCTCACAAATTCAAGAACCTTGTGCAACCTCTCACTCTGTAGGGTCAAAGAAAAACCATGAAGATATTACTACAAAGGACTGCACAGAAACAGTAATTGCCGATTTATGGTAAGTTACAGACCTTTTCTTTTTGAAGGTCTTGAAGCTGAGCACGAAATCCATCTAACTTCTTAGTGGATAGATCTGATTCATCAACTACAGGACTCTCGACCTGCTCACTGATACCAGCAATTTCTGCACATATCTTTTGGATCTGAGATTGAACATCATAGAATTCTTTTATCCTGTCATCCTTCTGCTTCCAAAGTTTCTCCAAAGCAGGAGCTATAGCTTCAAGCTGTTCTTTGATTGTTCCAGATGTCTTCTCAGGCTGCAGAAGAACCGATCAGGATGAGCTACAATTTATTAAAATATACATACTCAAGCACACCCTATTATACTCCAACAGTATTAACTCATTACACAAGTCATAACTTGATGATCATCTCAAACTGGTTTTCATGTAACGGAAAAGATAATTACTTACAATCCCAACATAGGTCTTCTCTCCAAGGGCTGATAGGAGATTAGTGAGTACAACTCTAGCATCTGCCAATGTCTGAAGAAGGTGTGCCCTAGACTTCACGGCCTGGTCAACCTTTCTCTTGTATACATCCAAGCAATCTTGCTCCAACTGAAGAAGCATTCTGTCCCGTTCTTCTTCGGTCTCACCTACTTCATCCCAGATTTGCTGCATTAAAACAAGGATTAGTTTTTATAGCAAGTGCAAATCAAGACCGCTGATTGAGATTTGTAGCATTCAAGAAGGGTAAACCTGCAAACGCTCCAGTAACGATCCACATGTAACTTGACCATGAAGAAGATTCTCAGCTTCTACGGCTGCCATTGTACTACAGGTGGAGACTACCCTGAGAAATGACCAGACTTGTCAGTATACACGACCCTATACTAGCCATATTCTATGAAGAAAACGGAAAGAGAGAAACAAAAAGATGAGGCATAATCGATAGGGGATGCAACAAAGACAATGTACTCTACAACTCAAACACATGAAGTAGCATTAACAACAAAAAAACTTTACTCAAGAACTCGATAAAGTAAGCCTATGAGCTAAGAAGCTCCTCCAAGATGCTTGATTTGTTATGTGGAAATCACAATAGAATCATTAATCGTATGAGCAGGCACATTCCGAAACTCCATCGACTTAATAATATTAATAATAATAATAGAATAAATGGGGAAAAACAGACACAAAACACACACACTAAGCAATACCTCTTAAACTCCAATAATACAAAGAGGAGGCTCTTAGTCAGTTGTTTTAAGCACCAAAACACACAAATTTAAGCTCCAAATCCCACTAATACTGCTCATTACTGGAAAATCCTCGAGCAAGTAAAACACACACAAATGCATAAGTCCACAACACATCAGCATGACATCAACTTCCGAAGCCAGCAATAAAGAAAAGAATGGCAAAAGGCGCCATTTGACAATACTTTGAAAAAGAAAAAGTAAAAATAAAAATAAAAAAAGTTGGAGACCAACACAGCAGCTCAGTTGCAGAAGCACATTATTGTAATCTCCAGAAAATAGAGAGAGAGAGAAGGTGCGGAGGAGAAAAATGGTTACCGGATCGCGGTGTACGGGTGGGGTGACAGTATTCGTATGCAGATCTAAGAGTTGTGTGTTTCAGTTTGTGGTGCAGTGTGTGAGTGTGTGTTTCTGGAGAGTGTAAACTCTGCAGCAGACGAAAACGATTATAATAAGTCAGCCTCGGACTCAGATGGCAAAAGAGAGAATTAAAAAAACAAAAAATTGGTGCCGTGCCACTTCGTATAAACGTCGTCGTCCTGTCTCCTTTATTACAAAGTTTGAGATTTTGTTGTGGAATTTAGCCTGTGTTTCCACGGTTATTTACGGGACTTGACCCCTAGGTCGTGGAAAGTCATAATTGCCCTTCAAATTTGAAGCTTCCACCGTGGTTTATTTTGTTTTCTATTGCCCCCACGGAGACACACTAATTAGATAATTTATTAATCTTAATTAATAGATTCCAGTTTAAATTTAAAATTATAAATTAACTAAACTAACTATTAAATGACAATTAATTAATTCATAAATTATATGATCGGCTGCACCATGGTTTATGCGCCCCTTAATTTGGGGTGGCTGTGTGCATCTTCTTCTTTTCATGTCATCCAATTGCTGAATTAGTTTGAGATGTATGAATATTAAAATCAAGATGGCTCGATCAATTCAAAAATTAGCGGTAAATTTGGATTTCTCAATTTTCGAATGCTGAACTTGTTAAAGAGTATTTTTTATCTTTAAAAAGTTTTTTTAAATACCTCCATTCATCTAAAGAGTATTTTTTATCTTTAAAAAGTATTTTAAATACCTCCATTCATCCTCAATGAAAATTATATTCTCAAAACTTCTTCATCAAGTAAATGTTCTTCTTAATTTTGCCTTTAATCAATGCACTTTGCCTTTTTTAAAAATATATTCTTACACAATTGCATTGTAATATCAAATTTTGGATCTCATCTCTGTTTCTTTTTAGGAACCAGAAAAATGCTAAGAACTCAAACAATAAATTATGATCATAAATATAGTTAATCTTGTCACCACTTTTGAATGATTATTATATATACATACAATTGAATTCTCATTTTATATACATAAACAAGCCTAAACGTATACACTCAATATACTGAATTAATACACTTCTTTCGAGAATAAAATAAATATGAATATTACATTTCGTATACTAAAATCTATGAAAATACACCGTGTACATTATTATGAGATTACGCCAACCAGTACTTCTATATTCTTGATTCGTTCGACATTGCTTGTCAATTTTCATATGAGATGGATATGAATTAAGAATGAATTTAGGTTTTCAATTATAATAGATCAGTTGTTGAATTCTTTTTCTAACAATATTACATATTTATGTTGTTTGTGCTGCGTGGATTGAAGGCAAATAATTAAGTGAAGTTGTGCAGCACAATAATTTTATTTGTACTAGCTTTGATGGAAAATGTGCTACGAAGCAATAAAAAACACTACATATTTAACATACGTGCAAGTTGCAACATAGTAATTCTGATTATGCCCCACATATATGAAAGATATACTAGACTCACATACCTAATCCTATTTTCTACACTAAACTTGTCTCATTATAACCCACCACATGCTAACTCAACTATTCAACTAATACAAAAACAAACCCAAATTTTTATATATTTGAATATCTAAGAACAATATATGCCTTCATCTACACAGCCAACCTCTTTGTTTGGTCGAAATAAGCTTTTATGTCAAATCTGTCCATCTATAACGTGTATTCTGCACTTTATATGCCGTACGTATCCACTATTTGCACCGGTTTTTAATATTTGCAAATTACACCTAATACTGTAGATGCACTTTTCCCATATACACCTAAGATAAATTCAATTTGTATTTGTAATCGAAGGAAATATTCCTAACATCTTATAAATCGACCACCATTAACACCCATATTAGACAATGCCCTTCAAGTAATGTTGTTAACTAATAGGGAAAAGTATCAAATAAGTCCCTAATGTTTGTAACGAAAATCAACTAAATCCCTATCATTATATTTTTTGCAAAGAAGTCCCTAACGTCTCTAAAAATAGGTCGGATTGACCACGAATCAAACGTCCGTCAGCAAACTTGGAATTTTTTCTTTTTCTTTTTAATTCTGGGGAGACAAAGTTGAACCCCCCTGGAAAAGTAGCATGTTCCCTTCCCCCGTCATCAACTAGTCGGCCATTGCCGCCTCAAGGTCAACCACTATTCCCTGAATAATGGTTGACCTGAATCCGCCGTTGCCCTGAGGGGGACAAGTGGTGCGACAACATGTGAAGAGTGAAGGAGGTGTTTGATGGAGGCACTGGATGACGACGACGGCAACCGCTCATGTTACTAAGGGTTCATGAGAAAAAGCTGCATGTCCATAGCTCAACGGTATTAAAGCTCGGAATCTGTTGTTTTAATTTGCTAGTGATGATGAGTCTTGGATCCCTCCAAATCTCCTCCCACCACCATCCCTTACCACGGTGGCAACCAATCCACGCCCTCGAATTCCGGTAGCTCTGAAGTGTATAGCTCTCGAGCACATCAGTTGTGATGGCGGCGGCGGCGAATGAGAAAGTGAACATCTCCGAGAGTATCCCCACCATCTTATGGATGGGGAGGGCGATGCATTCCTCCTCTTCCTCCATACCGACAAGCGGCTCAAAGCCCTCCCGAAGCTTCTCGCGGCAAATTTGGTTAGCTATATGGTAATGTTGTCGTTGTTCCTACTAGCTGTGATCTCTTCGAAAATGCCATGATGATAATCTTGGGATATAGAAATTGAGATGCTTTGGTTGTAAAGGAATTTGACATAATTGTAGTCTTTGGACCAAAAAAATTTCAAAACAAAAAGAAAAAAAGACAGAAAATTTTCAATTTCGCAGACGGCAGTTTATTTCCGTCAAATTCGTGGTCAATCCGACCTATTTTTAGAGACGTTAGGAACTTTTTTGCGAAAAACATAACGATAGGGATTTAAATGATTTTCGTTACAAACGTTAGGGACTTATTTGATACTTTTCCCTAACTAATATTACATGAAATGTGGACTTTATACAATACCATGACGAGTTTCGCCACTAATAGTATGATTTATTTATTTGCTACCTTACAGGCACGATTATGAATACATCAATATGTATCTTCATGGGCTGCGTTTGGAGTATATATATAATACGTGCTTCAAAAACAAAAGAAAAGATGAGCTGTGACGAGCGGCTCACTCGAGCGAGGATGTGAGGAGATCGCACTGAATTAAAATAATAAACTGAATTAGGTGTTTACAAATTTTAATATAAAATAATAAATGGGTGTGGCCGCACACATCCTCATCGGACAATTTGTCATAAAAATTTGTACAAATATATACAACTTACTTTATTTAAAACACTTACAAAAGAAATTAACATTTATTTGCTATAATGTTAGGGTCATTTTTGAAGAGGGGGTAGGTGTTGACGGTGAATGCAGAATAGGAGGTCTAGAATTGCACCGTACTTCGTCGTTTTTCCACACTCTTGAAAATGGCTCGTAGTTTATATTTCTCAAATGAATTATTATTTTATTCGATTCCTATGATTACTTATCTATTCATCGAAGAATTAGTCGACGGAAGCGATCGAGGAAGATTATGCATGAAAGTTTAAGGTGCAAATACATAGCCATCAATGAGAAAGAGAGAGGAAAGAAAGATTTAGGGGCAAGCGTCATAATCGTTGCTAGGTGTAATCAACAATTACTTCTATATCACAATAGGTAGGGGCATTAATTATTTTATTAGCAACTACTTTAGCTCGCCGAGTGCTGTATAAATGCTACAAGTAAACCACATAATCAATTTGCCTTTACATATCTATCGAAAAGTATTAGTTTTTCCACAAACATATCCATCTACATATAAAAGTACTAATCCTATATTGGAACGTTAGTAATAAATGTCTAATACTTACACCTGTATTAGGCTTTTACAATGAAAAGCATTAAAATTTGATTAGTGTCATGTTATTTTAGGAGATGTACAACTTCTGGAATAACCATAAAGACTATCTACTTAATAACACACCAACCAAAGCATTAAAATTTAATTAGACAGTATAATGTTTTTATGAAGTGTGCAACTTCTGGAATAAGTGAAACAAATACATATACTTAAGAGCATCTCCAACAAAAGAAAGTTTATGGGAAGCTTCCTTACAAATACCATTGGGGATGTTAAAAGTAAGGAAGAAAAGTTAGGAGAGAGAAAGAGAGGGAAGCACTTTTGCTTCCTAGAAAGTTTTAATAAAATATATATATATTTAATTGCTTTTGTACCTTTTTAACTTTTGTTTTATTTTTTATTTTTTGTTAATTTATGTCCTTTGT
>JAYJMF010310315.1:0-13255 GCA_036873715.1 Salvia sclarea
TATATATATATAGGTTTGTGAAAGGGATTTTGGATGTTGAATCAGCTTCATGTATTACTCTATATTGATTTCATTGCTCATCTCATCATATGATAAGTCCACTCGCATGTTGCGATGTCTGGCTGATTTTGATTTGGTTATAATTTTGTGTAGGTATGGTTTATCTAAGAGATACTATTGTAACAAAACAAATTCCACAAACAGTGTGAAAACTTCTCAGATATCTGAACAAGCTGGGACTAATGGGAGATCTTTCCTAATTGTATGATATCATGTCTTCCATTTCTTTCAAGATGCTCAGTATCCATCTCATGTTCAACCTCTTTATGAAACTACTTTTATTTTTGTATTCTTTGCCTCTGTTAATTCCCTTCATCTCAGATTTATTTTTGCAGCCTGGTTTGGGTTTAGCTGGAATTGGTGGGTTGTTTTTTCTCGTTCACTATAACGATGAAAGGAGAGCAGTGCTTAAAGGTAATTTGTGTTCTTCTAACCAAATCATCAGCTTTAAAATGTATGTGCATGTCTGTTTATGAATATTCAAATTAAGACGTTTCTTCTGGAAAAATCTAATCATGACTTCTAAAATTTAGAGATAGGACCCTTGATTTATGTCTATTTAAATATTCAATCAATTACCTCTACTTGGGATGTTTTATCAGTAGCATGTTGTTTGTTCTAGCTGGTAATTATTTCAATAAATTGCATATGATTACATTTTAATGAGTTTCCTATATAAATCACACTGGATCAATTTTTTAAAGGTTTTTCCGTTACGTGTTACCTTAACTGGAATCCACAATAACTTTTCTTAACCTAATTCCTCAGACAACTAAAAAATTGTGGAAAATGTAGTCGTTCTTATGTTGTCTTTTCTACGCTGAAGCGAGAGTGTATGATGCAACACAATCTTTAAACTTGTGACAGGTAAGGGTGTAAAGTATGAGCGAAGTGCCATTCAAGGGCCGATAATAGGTGGCCCTTTTAGTTTAATTGATACAGAAGGTCGGCTTGTGACTGAAAAGAATCTTTTGGGGAATTGGGTTCTTCTTTATTTCGGTTATACTTCCTCCCCTGATGTTGGGCCTGCAGAACTTCGAAAGATGGCCAGCGCAATTAACATATTAGGTTCTACTCTTCAACTTTGGCTCAAATTCAATGACATCTATGTATCTAAGTTTATTACTGAACTGTTTGACTCAACTGAAAAATAAGAATCGAAGCAGAATATCAAGGTCTTACCCATATTTGTCACCATTGACCCTCAGCGGGACACCCCCTCACATCTTCGTGCTTATATTCAAGGTGAGAATTTCTCGATCAGGTTCTTTGACCATCGTGATTTCTTTTAACATGCATTAATTCTATCAAATCCCCTTGGTACAAACTGCAGAATTCGACTCAAGAATATTGGGATTGACTGGACCTGTTTCTGCAATAAGGCAAATGGCCCAAGAATACCGTGTGTTCTTCAGAAAAGTTGATGAAGAAGGAGACGATTATCTCATCGAGTCCTCTCACAACATGTAATCAGCATTCTTCATACCTACCCTACATACTAAAATTTTATGCTAAAATTCTTCAACTGCTTATTTAAACCTTAACTATTATTCACAAACAGGTACTTGATGAACCCGGGTATGGAGGTCACGAGATCCTTTGGCATCGAGTACAATGCTGAGGAACTGTCGGAGGCTGTAGCCAAAGAGATCAAGAAAACTCCAACTGCTGAGCTGCGCAGTTGATCTTTTTTTTTTCTCTTCAGTTTAAGGGCATTATTTGTTAGACAGTATCTTCCTTTTCCCCCCCAAGGAAATTACCTCACCTTCGACTTTTTTGTTTGTACTATGAACTAGGCAGGTATCCATGATTCGAAATGCATTTATCAAACTGCATTTCATAGCTCATAACTGAGATAATTTTTGTGAAAATCGAGATTAGTTGGTTTATTATAAGTTCTGAAAAGATGTTTGTTATAGGTATCCAAATTGACATTTGCAAGTAAAATGCCAAGCTATTATTGCTACCAATGGAGCCATCTCCTCAATTAGTTACTATAAAATAGTGTACTGACTTAGAACAATAGAATATTTGTCATATTACTATCATAACAGCAATTTGAACATATTCTGAAGTTTTTTTTTTAAGTAAAGCATATTCTGAAGTTTAAATATTACGTTTGGTATGTATAATAATGAAAATCAAAATCGAAGTCAATTTTTCATCTCCATACCACCATATATTTTATGAATAGATTTATGCCATTGTCTGACGCCTCAAGTATTTCGTACATATTAATATCGGATCCATATATTATCAAACACTAATAATTTATGTCATTGGTTTCGTGATTGTATTTGAATATAGACATTGCGCAACGGATCTTGATTCATCAAACCCGTATGACATAACTTTTTTATGAAAATTATTTTTGATGAATATAGCAAGTCAAACTTGAAAAACAACATTAATTGGGCAACAGCTGTTAGGAAGGTATATATGTATTTATATACGTGGGTTGATGAATCAAACCTAATTACTAGACGTGAACTCCTCTCTTACACTATTCATAATGAAACAAACATCCCTCTTTCCTTTCTGTTTCTTGTATGTATAATTAAATTCATGTCAAACAGTCAAAAGATTTTATATTGATCTTTATACCATCAAAAGATATGTCTTGTCATGCTAAGAGCCAGCATGTCTAGTATCACTTACATTTTCAGATACATACGAAAGCAAACTATTTTCTTAGAAAAATATGAACAAGGGGGCTACATCCTCTTTCCTTCACTCCATTTTTTTTTTCTTCTTCTAATTACTTCTGTTTCATTAGCAATTCATTATGATAAAAGTGTAAATATTAATCACAAAGATTTATATGAGCCAATTAACTACAATTATATTAATATGCGAAAACATTTTATTTGGATGGTTGAACTGAGGTTGGAACACAAGAAGACAACCCTAAACAAAGTAGTGGATAAAATAAGAAATCCTAATTCCTCAATAACTACCTTTATGGTAATAAATCTAGAGAATGTCATCTCTTCGACGACCGAGTCTTAAGGAGTCCCTCTCTTTGGTCCAAAGACAATTTGCACCATCACACACAAAGATAAAAAGTACCTCTCTCTAGAAACATTTCCCTCTTTTTTTACCCTCTCCCTCTAGGATGCCATTGTCTCTCTCAAAGAGAGAGAGAGAGAGAGAGGGAAGAGAGGGAGAGAGCATTGACTAAACTAGAGAGTCAGAGTGTATGTTTTTGTAACTTCTCCATGAGGCTATGAAATCAACAAAACATTCTCTCTCTCTCCCTCTCTCTAAAACTCTAGATTTGGTGAAAATGGCAAATTAAACTTTGTTCCATCCCTTGGCCTAGAAAGTTTCCAACTTGAATTATATAAAATATCAAAATCTCCCTCTCATTATGTACATGAACAGAAAACACCCTTTAAAAATCAACACAACTTTTGCCCCCCCCATGCATATTATCAAAATAAAATAAAAATAGCGTGTGATCCCAAATTGTTGATCATGGGAGACAACAGCCAAGCTGAGAAACAAACCGGGTGCGGCCTCTTCAACCTCGTGTTTGGGCGGCGGCGGCGCTCCACCTCCACCGCCCCCCTCAGCCGCGTAACCCCCTCCCGGAAGATCCAAAACGACGAACAAGCCGATAGAATCGTAGAACGCCCCGGCAAGCGCCACCTCAATTTCCACCACCGCCATAACCCAACAGCTCCCAAGACCAACGCCGCCCCAGCAACCAAGACCACCCCCCGAAAAACCCCGCAGGCCGGGCCGGGCTGTGGGCTCTCGGGCGAGCTGGAGACAATGATCACGGACTACCAGCGGGCCCGAGGAGGGCCCGGACTGGTCCGGGCCTCATCGAGCAACCTCATGCTCTACGGCAACCTGGGAAACCTCCGGCAGGGCGGAAAGCCGGAGCACCACCCTAAATACGCCACCAGCGTGATGGGGAATGTCGTCTCGAAGCCTGAAATGAATCCCGTTTCCCTTTGCCGGGCCCTTTCGACCAGAATGGACCCCGAAGAGCTGAAGATGCTGGGCAATGAAGACTACCGCAACGGTAGATTCGCCGAAGCCCTCTCTCTCTACGAGGCCGCCATCGCCATTGACCCCGACAAGGCCTCCTACCGGAGCAACAAGAGCGCCGCCCTCGTCGCCCTCGGGAAGCTTCTAGAAGCCGCCATCGAGTGCCGCGAGGCCATCCGCATCGACCCCTTCTACCAACGAGCTCACAACAGATTAGCCGTTCTCTATGTCAGGTTATAACTTCTTCCCTTTTTTCTTTTATAAAATAAAATGTGATCGCGTCTTAATATGTTTTGATTGAATTTGAATAGATTGGGAGAGGCTGAGAGGGCTCTGTATCACTTCAAGCAGGCGGGATCCGACGCCGATCCCGATGCTATCAACAGAGCAAAGCAAGTTCTGATTCATTTAAATAAATGCAGCGAGGTGAAGAGGCAGAGAGATTGGTCTACTCTGTTGAAGGAGTCGGCGCATGCTATTGACGCCGGCGCCGATTCCGCGCCGTCGGTGAGACATTTGATCATCATCAACTGTTAAAATAATACATGCAAATTTCTCATATCAGTTCTTTTTTTGGGGGGGTTCAGATATTTGGATTGAGAGCTGAGGCGTTGCTGAAGATTAACAAGCATGAAGAAGCCATTGAAGCGATGGAGAAAAGCCCTAATTTCGACATCGATCTCTGCACGAACTTCTTCGGCCCTATTTGGAGCTCGAGCTTGCTGGTGTTCCAATCTCAGGTTCACTTAGCTGCAGGAAGGTACAAACTCAAAAACTCATCTTTTCAGTTTTAGGGTTAATTGCTATAACTCTGACATGATTTGATTATGAATGTATAGCAAAACAGAGTCTGCCCAATTTTGGCGTATTAAATGTGTATTTTGTCAAATTAATTTAGAGTGTTGTTGGAAAACAGGTTTGATGAAGGCGTAGCGGCAGCTGAGGCGGCGGCTAAGCTGGAGCCGAAGAGCAAGGAGGCGGTGAGGAAGGCGAGGGATGTGGCGGCAGCAAGGGCGAACGGCAACGATCTGTTCAAGGCGGCTCGGCATTCGGAGGCGTGCATTGCCTACGGCGAGGGGCTGAGCCACGATCCCCACAACGCGGTGCTGCTGTGCAACAGAGCCGCGTGCAGATCGAAGCTTGGGCAGTTCCAGAAGGCGGTGGAGGACTGCAACGCCGCCCTTAGGGTCCGCCCTTCCTACAGCAAGGCCAGGCTCAGGCGCGCTGATTGCTACGCCAAGGTTCGTTGTTTCATGCCCTCTGCTTTCTAATAAAAAATTATTATTATGAGCAAACGAGAGTTGTGCGTGTGGTTGTCAGATTGGGAAATGGGCGGCTTGCGTGGAGGATTGCGAGGCGTTGATGAGGGAGAATCCGGAGAATGAGGAGACGGGGAGGATGATGAGGGAGGCGGAGGCGCAGCTCAGGAAGGGCGGTCCAACACAGGATTTCAATGCTGCTGGCTTGCTTCTCGTCGCCACCAACGAGCATTTTAGGGACTTTGTCGCTTCTTCCCGTGGGTTTTCTTCACTCTCACTAGATTGGATTGGCTTCATTCCATGATTTTGAAAACTTTTTATTTTGGTTTAGGTGTTTGTGTTGTTCTCTTCTCTACCAAGACAACGGACTCGAGAATCTTGCAGGTTGTGGAGGAGCTTCATCGAAGATATCCATTGGTCAAATTTCTAAAGGTATGTTTTCAGTGTGTGCTTTTTGAGGTTCAATGATTTCTTCATCTCGCACATATGGTGTTTTTCTAATGATCAACTTGAGACATTGGTGTTTTTTCTTTTGGTGGATTAGAACTTGAGACATTTGGTCTCAAGCATTAGTTACTCTACCACTATCAGCGCTTTCTGATCATGCGTCTCGTTGTAGGTAGAGGTGGAAGATCACCCTTCGTTGGCAAAATCTGAAGGGATAAACTCATTTCCAGCATTCATAATCTACACGAATGGATCGAGGGCGAGTGAGATTGCGGGAGACAAGTTTGATTTGTTAGAAAGATCGATCAAAGGGTGCTTGAGATCATGATCTACATTGCAAGATGAGAATGAAAAGAAAAATGGATGCTTTTTATTAGGAAAATAGCACAGAAAGGCTGCTATTTTAGGACAAAACAATGAGGCATAGGTTCAAAGAAGCATTTGTTTCTCATCATTTCTTGATTTCTTGTAATAATGCATTTGGGTTTGTCTAGATAAAAAAAAAAAAAAAAAAAAAAAGGCATTCTTAAACAATTAATTCAAGAAATTCCCATGTATATTATGCATGATTCTTTTCTTTTTCTTGAGAAAAAAGAAGTTTTGACGTTTGAATATCAGTGGAAGTTTCTTTTCCCTCCAAGTTCTTGAATGAAATGATGGGTAATTGTTATTTAATTTTGTTTAATCAATCTTTAGTGGGATTGAAGGGCCTACCAATTATGGTTGTTAGGGTGCGTAACAGCTATGTTTGGGACGTGCAGGACATAACTTTACTGAAAAAAGATAGTCGGTAACTAAAAAAAGATCATTTTTCCTCTTAAACATGTCTCTAATTAATTATCTAATTACTCGCGTTTTGCTGTTGCTGATTATTGTTATGTGAAGATTTATTTACTAGAAAATACCATGATTGCCGACTTTTTCTTTGGGTTAAAAGTAGGTATGCATAAATTGAATAATTCATCATAAATAATATATACTTGATGTAGTAGAACTAAGATGAAGATTATATGTGGCTGTATAATTTGATAGGAAAAAAAAAATTATACGAAATGAACAAGACATACAATATATATATAGGTCTAGTAGAGGAGCCCAAGTTCAGCACAGTTAAGTAGTGTCGTTTTCAAAGATAAAACGCCTTTCATTACTTAATCTGAGTATTAAAAATGGAATAGCTCCAGAAAACTTTATGAAGTGAGGCTAAAATGCTGCTGTCTAAGAAGATGAAATTAGAGGGAGAGACCTTTGCATGTGTGGCCAAGGCTAGCTAGTTAGGGATAACGAGCCGTACTATCCGTCAAGCCACTGCAACCGAGAGGCCAAAGATCGCGAACTGAAAGACCTTACATGACTTTATAGCACACATTAAATCAACATAAATCAACATTTTCATTAAGTAGACAAATGTTAGATTAAAATAAAAGTTTCAAAGTATGAACATTATTATGATCATTGAAGTGTGTCGAAGCACATATCTTTTCTCTAGAAATCCATATATCATCACAATTTGTTGATTGAAAGAGGTATAGATCGAATCCGACACAAACTACTTACTAGTACATTTTTTCTGGTTGCATTTTGAACTCGCTTCAAACTAAGTCCGAAGCCATTCCGACGTCCCGGACTTCACTTGTCTTTGGTTGAGAAGATGGGATTTGGATTGGAGCCCAAATTTTGTCGCTCCAACAAAGGCCCATTAAAATATGGGCTTCAAGAAATTGAGGCACAAAGCCACTTAGACCCTAGTCTTAGAGATTTATAATTGGTATGTGTTTCATCTTTTATTATCACACTAATATTATTGATAAGCACTAAATCTTATCATTGATCAACATAACAGATCCATCGTATCATATGGCAAGGAGAAAAGTATTGTGAATTGAAATCCGCACTAAATTGTCCCACATTTATTTCAATCGACAATAATATGCTCCACGCATTATCTACATTATTATACGTGGAATCACAGAACTCTAATCAACACAAAACATACATGTAATCAAAATTATATTCCACTTCTCAAACTACTTAAAGGTGCACTATCATCGTCATCATAGTCACACTCATCTTGAAGAATAACCGCGGATCCTTTGTTGACATCGAGCCATTTTTTCACCACGAAATGCTTTTGAGAACAAGATTTTTCAAACCCTATCGTTGTTACTTCAATAGAGTGACAATACCAATTATCGAAACCATCGAGCACGATTATAAGGCCGCACACGGGCCCACGTAAACACGGGCCTTTCCCGGCGAAGAGGTCTGCTTGTCCGTGAGTAAAGTAGCTGTAAGGGGAGCCCATTAAGCCCCAATCTTTAAGGTTGATGATAGGGAGTTGGGCATTGGTGTTGTCGCTTAGGAAGATGCTTATGTTAGAACTTGTTCCGGCCAATGGGATATTGCCGGTTTGCACGTACATGTTGTAAACACAATCTGAGGCATTTGCCTGCTTACACAAATCAAGCATTTGCATAGTTAATCAAAATATGCACTATTTTTATCACTATATATAAGCCTATAGTTAGAATTAAGTTGTGTGTGTGTGCAAACTTAATTATAGTCAGTAAGATACATGGATCAACACACACACACACACACACACATGGCTGATATATAAATTAAAGATTCTTGGTTTTCTGAGACATGAATGAATGAATTATCTACAAATTGAGAGAGAAAAAAGATAAGGTTTCTTCTCTAAATATAAAAGTATAAAAACAGCAAGAGAAGACTTACATTTGTGTAGATGATGAAGGAGAAAAAGATAAGGATATTGAAGCTGTGTTTGAGTTCCATATTTCTTCAGATTTCTTTCTCGAGTAAATTATTGGAGTACTATATACTATAAATTGGTGTGCCCCCTACAACTACCAAAAGGTGAACAAATGTTTCAATTATTTTATACTACAGTAGTATACTAGTATATCTTATGGGAAAATTTAAATTGGGCAAGAAACTTCTCAATCTGTACAGGTAATGTAGATGATTGTTAAATGTAGTCCACATATAAACTCAATATTTTTTTATTTGCCGACATTTTCAGAGAAATTATTGCGTGTCGCATCAATGCTTATGAATAAATAAATATATCTAGGAATTATTTAAGTTTTTTTCGTCCTTTACCCATAAAGTTTTGTAACCCTATTTTTTTCTTTTTTTTCTTTTTTTTCTTTTTCCTTTTTGGGGTCTCACATTTTGTTTCACTGCATAAATTAAGCCGTAATTATCAAGACGAGCATCGATTTTTCTTCACAACTTCACGATGAAATTTTTAATAGTATTCGGCTTTTAGCGTTTATTTCAAGAATTCGTGCTAGTCTTGGATAAGTATGTAACTTTGTGAATTACATATAGAACATATATAGAATGTGACAAAATAAAAGGTCACTATTATCTGTGCAATAAATCAATTGAAACTTTTTCTCGAAGCATGGGAAAACCTAAAAACTAAAATTAAAAATGAAATAATTAATGAGTCAGCAGTCAGCAGCAGGAGTGTCACTGTATGTCATCATTAATTAATTGATCAAACATATATAGTGAACTGAACATAATCCACAACTTTAATTTATTGATCGATTGAAAGCCAAGAAACTTTCAAATTTATACACATCGATCCTAACCACTTCACTTGCAGTCTTGCACGGATCGACATTTATTATAAAAAAAAAATGAAGACATATATATTAATGTATGATGGTTAATTCCCACTCCTCAAAGTAGTACTTGAAGGGGCATCACTTACGCACTCATCTTGAAGAATGACAGCCGATCCCTTGTTGACATCGAGCCATTTCTTCACCACGAAATTCTTTTGAGAAGATGATTTTCCAAACCCTACGGTGGTTATCTCAATAGTTTCGCAAAACCAAGGGTCGAAACCGTTAAGCACGATTATTAGGCTGCATACGGGCCCACGTAGACACGGGCCTTTCCCGGCAAAGAGGTCGGCTTCTCCGTCGCGAAAGTAGGAGTGGCCGGAGCCCATTAAGCCCCAATCTTTAAGGTTGATGATAGGGAGCTCGTACTTGTACTCGTCGCCGAAGAAGATGGTTATGTTAGAACTTGTTCCGGCCGACGGAAAATTCGCGGTTTGCACGTAAATGTTGTAAATGCAATCCGAGGAATTGCCCTACATTCATAAATATTCCACAATTTGTATAGTCATCAATTATATTAATTATGAATTGATTTTTTAATTTAGGCTTCATTTAAAGTACCATGCATGCATATTTAAATATATATACTTGCGTTGACAAAAATAAATTATATCTTATAAACTAAAGTAGAAACACTCAGAGAAGTAGATTGATACTTACATGTGTGTAGATGATGAAGGAGAGTAGGATAAGGAAACTGAAGCTGAGATATTTGATTGCCATATATATTTCTTCGGATATTCCTATTCTGAATCAATTATAGGAGTATATATAATTAGGATTGTCGCCGCCCTATAACTATTAATCTATTATTAGCAAAAGTTAAAAGATATTGAAATTGAAATCGTACCACAAACGTCACATTCGATATATAGATAGTATATATAGATTTTAGTTAGAAGGTCCACATATTAAACTAAAGTAATTAAACATGTTATACACGGTTGTTCATATCCAAACAATCCATGTGAATAAATAATATCTAGGAAAAAGTATTTATTTTTCGTCTTTCACTGTATAGTTCTTTTTAATAATTCGAGTAATTTATTTACTTTTTTTTTTCTTGTTCGCAGCAGAAAATTAATTCCATGATTTTTTCTGTTGCAGCATAAGTAATACTAGTACTATATGAAGAAAGTCATGCGATGAGGATGAAGAAAGTTATGAGTTTTATTATCTCTGAGTGCCAGAGTGCTTTCGTGGAAGGAAGATTTATTCTCGATGGGGTGGTCATTCTCAATGAGGTAATTGAAGATGCTAAGAGCAAAAAGAAAGGGTGTATCCTGTTTAAAGTGGACTTTGCAAAAGCCTATGATTCTGTGGATTGGGGGTTTCTGGATAAAATACTTGAAGGTATGAATTTCAGCCCGAGATGGAGAAGATGGATCTCTGGGTGTTTGAGCTCGGCCTTGGCTAATGTCATGATTAACGGGAGCCCGTCGGGAGAATTTCATCTTGGAAGAGGTCTCCGAGAAGGAGATCCTCTTTCTCCTTTTCTCTTTCTAGTCGCGGCTAAAGGTCTTCATCTGCTAGTTGATAGAGCGGTCGAGAAAGGGCTATTAGAACCCTTCCCTGTGGGAAACGATCAGATTCATATATCACATCTTCAATATGCAGACGATACCATGTTTGTTGCTTCAGATAGGCGTGAAAATGCTTGGGCGTTTAAATGCATCCTTAAATTGTTTGAGATTCTTTCAGGATTGTCAGTTAATTTCCACAAGAGCAGCGTTATGGGAGTCGGGACTGAGTTAAATGCTTGTGTGGAAATGGCGGAGATTCTCAATTGTCAAGTGGGCAGCCTTCCCTCAAACTACTTGGGCATTAAAATTAATGGTGCGAGGCTTAGAGGAGTCGCTGGTCCTACCTCCCGGAGAAGGTTAAGAAGAAGATTAGGGAGTGGGAAAATCGTAAGCTATCTTTCGGTGGAAGATTGACTCTAGTGCGCTTGGTGTTGGCTTCCATTCCTATCTACCAATTCTCTTTTGCTATCATTCCTAAAACTATTCTTGCCGAGATTAAATCTTGTTTGAGAATATTTTTGTGGGGGTAGGGGTGAATGTGAGGAAAATTGCGTGGGTGAAATGGGAGAATTTATGTGTGCAGTTTAAATTTGGAGGTCTTGGTCTGAAAAACTTGGAATGGTTTAACTTTGCTCTCGTTGGGAAATGGCTCTGGCGCTTCCTGGTCGGGAGAGAGGTTTTATGGGTCAGGGTGGTGAGGGCTCTTCATGGGGAGGTTAGTTGGGATGAGGAGGGGTTTAAACTGGCGGGGAGTAGGAGAATGCAGTCAGGGTGGTGGGGCAAAGTTGTGGGGCTGAGTAGGGGGGAGTGGGGGGGGGGGGGGGAAGGTTTAAGAGAGAACTTAGCTATTAGTTTGGGGGGGTGGAGAGAGTATCTTGTTCTGGCATCACGTCTGGGTGGGAAATTCGAGTCTTAAAACTTCTTTTCCTAGACTTTTTCGGTTGAGCTCCAATCAGGGGGATACGATTATGAGCATGGGTAGTTGGGTTCAAGGGATGTGTGTGTGTGAGCTTGAGTGGAGAAGGGCTTTATTAGACCGGGAAAAGGAACAAGTCGATATTCTGATTTCTACTCTTAACCACGTTGTGCTGGTAGCAGGTGTTGCTGATTCTTGGAGATGGAAAGCGTCGCCACATGGAGCCTACACCTCCAAAACAACCTATAACGTATTCAGGTTGATGGGACAGACCGAAGACGTGCTCGAGAAGGATAAGGTGATGGCCGCGAACTGGAAAACGTCGGTGCCTTTCAAAGCAATTACCACCGTTTGGAGAGTTATCGATATGATAGGCAAAATGGCTACGTGTGACAATCTTGCGAGGAGAAATATTTTGCTCTCAGTTGAAGAATCAAAGTGTGTGGCATGTAGAAATCAAGTTGAGTTGACAAACCACTTCTTCTTCTTCTCCTGCGGGGATACGATGGAACTTTGGAGGGATTTGCTCAGGTGGATTGGATTAAATTCCGCTATGATTCAATCTGCTCCTGATCACTTCTTGCTCTTCTCAAACCTTGGAGGTAAATCGGATCGAAGATTTCTATCGGGTGTTTGGATGACTGTGTAGTGCTTGTGGAAATGGAGAAACGAGATCAAATTCAACGGAGTGACTTGGGATAGGAACAAGATTTTCGCGGAGATTAAGTCGAGATTATGGAGTTGGAATTCCGCATATGGTACTCATGCTCGACCTATGGAGTTTAGAAGGTGGTTCGATGCATTTAATCTCCCTAGCTCTTTGAGTCTGGATTTTGATGCTTTGATGTTTTGGTTTTCTGCGCTTGAGAGGCTTCTGCCTTTCCTCTTCTCCCTTCTTCCTTTTCTTGTTTTTCTTGTCCTATGTATTTTGGTACCCTTATGTACCAGTTTTCTCCTAATGAGCATGCCCTTTTTCTGAGCCAAAATAAAAATAAAAATACTAGTACTATATGGGAAAGTTGATTTATTTATTTTGTCTTGTATGCCTACGAGCATCGAATTTTTATTTACTTTTTCTGTGTGTATAGTATATTTCATCCATCAGTTATCCTTAAAAGCAATTTTTTGAAAAAAAAATTACCCCACGTCTACAAATGACTAAGTAAAACTAATTAATGTGTGAACAATGTGCACTAATTAAGAATCAATAGCAAAAGTCTGTTTGATATGAGATTCGGTGTAACACATTTGGTGTACCATTCCATGTACTACTTTTGTTTTTCTTTATTTTTTTAAAATATATTTTCATCAATTTTTTATTATAATACTATGAACAATATTAAACTTTTATTTCAAAAAATTAAATTTTAAAAACATTATATACCCTAA
>JAYJMF010310425.1:0-13255 GCA_036873715.1 Salvia sclarea
ACAATTCTTTTACTTTTCATTAAAACTCGTGCCGTCCACAAAGTGGAACACTCTTTGTGGACGGAGGGAGTATAATAGTTTTTATTTTACATATTAAACTTAATAAAGTGGATATTTTAACAAATATTATCATTATATTTGAAGCATATACATGATAAAAAGTAAATGTTCTAAAAATACTTTCTAGATTATGATAGATATGAAATAAATAAAAGAATATTTTTTTCATAGAAATTTGTAAATGATTAATTAGGGCTATTAGATCAAAAATTTATTGTTAAATCTTAATCATTGATTTGATATGGATCAATTATAAGATAATTTTATTCTTATTTCAACATTTATTAGATCTAGTGTTAATATAAAGCTGAAATATTAAGAATTTAATCATTTGATGCTAGTTAGCTAATCAACTACCATGTGGCCGGATCTGCCCAGGTCAACTACCATGTGGCCGGGTCCGCCCCGGTTTGACCCAGCCTATTGTAGAACCCTAGTTTTATTTATTCTTGTTTACGGTTTAGTTCATAGTTTTTCTCTACTTCCTTTGTTCAAGATATTCAAGTTCAATTCAAGTACAAGTATTTTCAAGCTTCAACCGTTTTATTCTACTTTTTTGTTCCATGTCTTTCATAATTATTATTGCTTTCGTTTTGTTTAATATGTTTGGCTAAGTTTGTCAGTTGATCCTAGGGTTAGTATAAACTGTCCTTGATTATGTGAATGACCAATTGATATTAATTTGCCTTCCAACTTGTGGTTTGTGGTTCATGCTTTTCATCCACGTGATTTAGTATCTGGCCAATATTAATTCTTACTAGTTGACATTCTTGATTCGTAACAGAGATAGGTGTCAATCGAACCGTGAATTTACAATATAAGTGCCTACCATCGTAACTGAGATAGAAACTTATAGGAAGCTATTCTGATGTGCTATTGGGAGTTAACAGATTAGTCCTTGATACTTACGAGTAATACCGTAATTGGAGTAGACAACCATAATAGTGATCTTTCACCAGGGTTGGATTAAAGTGGTCATTGAGTTAGGAGGTCAAATTCACATAATTAGGAGCAGTGTAATACATCCCTAGGATCAGCCGTTTTTCTCATTAAGTTAAACCTTTTAGTATTGCTTTTATTTATTTTTCTTTGGATTAAATTCTGAAGATTTGATTACAATAACACCATTTCAAGTCCTGGATAATAGAGACGTATTTGTGTTTAGGAAGTGTGTTTTCGCTTTGCAGTCCCTGTGGATACGATATAATTACTTGCCTGTTTTACTATTATTTTTTTGTTATGAAAATAAGCGATCAATGCCTCCAAGGGGCCAAAGCTTCGCTTGGGCTGCAAATCCTCTGCAATCATCCTCCATGCAGCCAGGGACTTGGATGCTGTCTGGCCAACCCATAAAGACTACGGACTCTCTCTCCTCTCAACAAAGGAGAGAGACAAGAAGAAAACTGTAGGAAAGAAAGCCGCAGCCAAAACCTCCTCTGATCCGCATACCACCTCTTATGACTCAGATGATTCCGAGTCACAGCCTCAGCCATCACAGCCTCAGCCTCGCAAAACTCAGCCTCAAAACCCCCAGCCTTCTATTTCTCAAACACCAACTTCCTCTTCCCTTTCCTCTCCAAAACCTTCAAAAGTGGAAGACCATTCCTCGTCCAACGGGGAATATATCCTCGGCCTCCTCTTCGCCTCGAAACCTTACCATCACTGAGACTGAACTCCCTTTAGTCTCAGATAAAAACCCCATCGAGACTGAACTCACTTCAGTCTCAACCAAAAATCTCCCTAAGGCTGAACTCACTTCGGCCTCAGAAAAAGTTGATGACCTTCCACTTCGGGAACTATCGGTAGTTCCTGAAGAAGAAGTAGAAGAGATTCAGTTCACTGAATGTGTCAGCCCGCACACAAACCTCTTCCGATCTGTCCAAGCTGAGAAGGACAGCCTCTCCCACCGAGCTGATGATTATATTAGTGACCACTTACTTGCTCTCTTCGACTTCCCTGAAACATGCGAGCAGGTGAAGTAACTGGTTCTCCTCGTTTTGCTGAAAACGTTGAGATGGGCCCACATTCGTGAACGAGTATCGGTTGATACTTGGGCCCAACTAATTGAAGTAGAAGAAGAGGTGCTCTGCACTTTCGACATCCACAGCCTATGGTTGATAAGCCAGTCGTTGGAAGTGCACATGGCGCATTTTGCCGCCTTAACGGCGTCCCTGTGGAAGGAGATGATCACGCGGATGCCCACAGTGCATCCCCCATTAACAACTTGGAGGTCATTTCTCCTCCGCGCCAAGCTGAAATTCAGGCTCTCCCTCCTCCTCCTGCCCTTAGTCAACAGGATATTGAAGCAGCTATTAATGCTGCACTATCCCCAATCCTTGCTGAGCTGAACCGGCTCAACCAATCGCTTGAGACTCAGTCTCAGGCAATCACTTCCCTCCAGCAGAACACTGTTGATGACAAGAATGAGCTCGCCACCTCCTTTAACACAGTCAATGACAACCAGCTTTCCTACAATGTTTATCTCAAAGGAAGGCTGGACACGCTTCGTGATGATCTTCGATTACTCGAACAGAAATCCTTGTCCGAGGCTGATGTGGATCTCAGAGTTGGCCAACAACTCCTCCCCATTACTGAGAGGGTAATTACTCTTGAAAATACCTCAGTCGCCGCCACCTCTGCTCATGCTGCTGATCGGCAGCAAGTGGCTGAACTTGCCACTCAACTGAAAACCACGTCGAAAATCGTGGATTCGATGGCCAAAACCATTCCCATCGATGCTGCTCGGCTGGAGGCTATTGAAAAGGACCTTCAGCTACTGAATGTGGCCATGGCTGGGCTTCCCTCTCGTCGGTCTCGTACTGATGATGCCGAAATGAGGGAAGATAAGCAGGGGGGAGAAAGAAGGGAAGAAAGCCGAAGGGTTGGAGATCGAGCGGATAAAGGAAAGCAGCCTCTCGCCCTCAAACCTTCAAAGAAACGACCTACTGCTGCTGCTCCTAGATTGTCCTCAATCGCCGGAGGTACTGGCTCCTTAGCTGGTCCCTCAGCCGCAACTCCCCCAGCCGCAGTTGGCCCTTCGGTAGCGAAGAAGTAGAAGACGGGCAAAAAGAAAACTCCCGCCACATCCTTGACAAATCCTGATGCTGATATCTCGGCTGAGGAAGCAACTGAGATAGAGAAGGATATTGAACTCTCCCTCCATATTCAGGAGGACCTCGATGCACCAAATTTTGAATGGGATTTGGTACCTGATAGAGTTCAGCCAGCCGAGTTCGAAGACTTACTTATCTCTCACAGGATTCATCCCTTTGAACATGTGGATGAGGATATACCAAGGGAGTTGAATAAAGCATGGGAAATGTTGAAGTGCCTATTCATCAAATGGTACTATGTCTTCTCTCGCTTGCCTCAAGATGAGAAAACTGCTCTTGCAATTTGGTGAATCTTTTTGTTTACCTATCATGATCAAGAACTCATCTCAAAGCTGAGAGATTTGGCTCGAGAAGGTAAAATAAGGCTGCACAAAGTTTCTCCCTTCAAGAAGCAAAACCGCCCAGGCAGTATGAACAGCTGGATGAATCTAGAATTCAGCATGAAGTGCAGATTGCCACTGGGATTCATGGTCTGACTTTTGAAGATCATCAGGAAGAATATCAACACCTCGCCCTCAGCATCTACAACCTTTATCATAATGCCCATTTGTATAAAGGACAAAAGATTGTTTAGGCTGTTGATATTCCTTGTAATAAGTCCATAGAAAATCTCTTGTAATTGCTGCTTCAGCTCATGTTATAAAATTACTCTTTTTATGTTGATCTTGTTCGTTTGTTTTGCCATCATCAAAAAGGGGAAAATTGTTGGGAAAATCTTAACTTAAGTTTTGATGATCACCAAAATATTGTTGTCTATGTCTTGTCTTATATTTCTTAGGTACTGAAGTGCTGAAATGCTGAAGTACTGAAATGCTGATATGCTGAAAGACTGAAGTAAAGCTGAAGTGCTGAAGATCTGAAATGTTGAAATGCTAAAGACTGAAGTATTGCTGAAGACTGAAGTGGAGCTGAAGATCTGAATACTGAAGCTGCCCCGAGATACTCAGCCCGAAGACACATTAATTGCAGTGGATTTTCAGAAATTAACCAAGTACGATTTGACGTATGCTTTTAGGTCAACAATGTCCTTTTTAGGACACCTCTCGTTCCTCGATTAGGGTTTCAAACCTAAAAAAGGACCGAGAAAGGGAAGTATGGCTATATTTAGAGTATGGTCGAAGATCTGCCATGAAGGACGACAGATTACATGGAGTTTCCTACAACAACTCTTTTGCTTAGAGATCTCTCTCCAACGGATCTTTTTTAAGAAGGGCTATATATATTCAACCATCTCTGCCTCACTCCTTACCGATTTTGTGAGCTTGCCAAACCTCTGCAGAAATCTACTCTCAACTCTCAATATCGAAGAAGAGAAGTCTGTTGTATCAGTTCATACTTAGAACACTTCTCTTACCCTCTGTTTACTCAAGCGAATCTTTGCTTAGGGTTTTCAGTTGGAGATGTTTTCTTTACTTAGCTCAAATCTTGTATTAGAGTTATAGTTTAGAAGTTTGTACGAGTGTTCTAGACGTTAGAATTCTTGTAAGGTTACTTAGCACCCGGAAGCTAAGGAGGAATCCGACACAATAAGTCGGCACCGTTAACTGATCTAGGTTGACAAAGGTTTGCTGTGCACCCGCAAGCACGAGCCACTGTTTAGTAAATTGACCGAGGATTCAGTCCGTGGATGTAGGAGTTGATCTCCTGAACCACGTAAAGCATCGTGTGTTTTTACTGCCTTTGTTCCTTATATTCTGTTAGTTTGTATGCTGATCAGTTTTTGCGGAATCCATGCTTAAAACTGTTTTGACCTTAAATCTAACAGCCTAAGCTGTAACAGGCTAATTTCAGCCCGTATTAGTTATCAGTCCAACTGACCAGAAAATTTTAGTCAGTAGGATTCATAACTATAGGCTGCCTAATTTTCCGCTGCATAACTTAAAATGCTGCATTCAGGTGTATCCCATCCCTCCCCACCTCCCACCACCCCATACACCTATTCAGTATACTAAGGGACCCAACAGAAAAGGCTAAAATTATACTATGCAATTCAAAGAGATCCTACAAGGAAAGGGATCAAATAGAAACTCTTCCCATTATGTTAACTAGGAATCGATCTTGTTTGTTGATCTTGATTAATGGATGGCTGAGACTGATCTTTCAAATCTGAAGTGTTCTCTTACTTACAAGAAAATGCTTTATTTGTAATATGCTTTTGTACGTGTTAAATACTGCTTTTATTGTTTTAATGTCTTGGTATCTTACTATAACTTTAGCGGTTAGATTAGTTAGTGTTGATTTTAATAATTTTCTGATACACCAACTTTAAAGCATGTGTTTAATATTTTAGGGTTTTGACCTCTCAATATTTTTGTAGTCGAAGATTCATAAATATAAATAAAATCGCTACCCATAAGAAATTCAATCTTCAAAATAAAAGATGAAGAATCCTTAGTCCTCTTACTGAAACAGTAAGAATGCATATCAGATGCGAATATCTCATTGTAGTGGGAAAGAGGCGATAGCTTCAACAAATGAAACTTCCATTTTTGACCTAAACCTCATCTTCTCTTAGTAGCACAAACCCAAAACAGAATATGAAGAATGTATGTCAAAAATAAGATTTTGACTGAATCATTGACATCAATGAAAAATAATATCCGAAGGTTGAATGGCTATGCTACATATTTACCTTGAAATAAGTATGTGAATTGGTATGGTCAAAAGCATCGACAAACCAATGCAAAACGTCATCAAATTTATATGTACAGTCATATCCATCAATGTTCAACGTTTGGTTTCAACAAAAACATCGGTCACAATGTACGCGACCCTACACCAATATTTTTAAAGAACTTTATAAAATTGGCATCGTACACATGAAAGAATATAAGAAAGTACTTACTTACAAAGTGCTTTTTGTCGATATTGTAGTAAATTGACTTATATTCCATGAAATTCAAGCTGCCTCTTGTGATAAGATCTCAAGTTCAGCCCACCAAAGCGGGGAGAGTCTCGGAAATGCTGCTTCCGGCGAGATATCTAGCACTTGTCTCAATATCTGAACGATTTCCTTCATCGAAGGTCTTTTCCTCGCTTCTTGTTGAGTGCACATCTGTATCACCTCACACACGACTTCGAGTTGGTCGTCTTTCACAGACTCCAAAGCTAGATCAACCAAGTTCTTGATACTTTTTTCTTTGAAGTGCTGAGAAGCCTGATCACAGAGCATCAATATCATAATATAGACTGCTCAACAGTGACTTTCAACATGTTTATTGATACATTAATTGATAAAATATTCAATGAATATTTACCCAATTTAGAAGATCTTCATGCTCTTTCGAGTAAGGAAGCCTTCCAGAGATGATTTGAAGCAGCAGTACCCCGAAACAATAGACGTTTGATTCAACATCAATGAGCGGAGGCAATAAGGAATGCTCCAACTCATTTTCTATAGGAGCATGAACAGGAGCTTTGGAGTTGGTTACGAGTTCCTCCCAAAAAGCTACATCAGAAATCTACACGAGCAAGACTCACTTAATAAAGATTATCTTAGCTAATGATAAGCAATTAATTATTGAGAAGAAGAAACCTACTTTGGCAACTCACTTAATAAAGATGATCCTAGCTAATGATAAGCAATTAATTATTGAGAAGAAGAAACCTACTTTGGCAGCATAATCATCGGTCAAAAGAATCTCTTTGGAAGTCAAATGGACGACTGCTATTGGTGGATTAAGTTCGTGCATGTATAGAAGGCAATATGCAGTTCCCATTATTATCCTCATTCGTGCTTCCCAATCAAGATGTTCATATTCTTCAACTAAAATCACACATAAATATTTGAATTAGTAAGAGGATTTACTAAAATTTCACCAACTTCTATAGACATTAATAAGATTTACCGTGCAAATGTTCAAAGAGAGTGCCATTTGGAGCATACTCGAAGACCATCATTCTAGTGAAAGGTTTATCTTCTTCACAATAGCCGAGAAGATTTACGAAATTTTTGTGATTTACTCTTGACAAACTATCAATCTGTGAGATAAGAAAGTAGAGTGAATGATTTGGAGACATTGGAGATTATCAGATTTTATGAATGATAAACTATTTAATATCGAAGAATATATCATCTACCTTCTTCCTAAAGGCTAATTCTGCTTGTTTTGACCATTCACTTGTAGAAGCAATAGCTGTCGAAGCAACACAAATCTCTACTCCACTAGATAAAGTTCCCTTGTACAAAGTGGCCACCCCATTGTGTGTGGTGATAATATTACTGAAATCCTCACATGCCGTCTCTAACTCAACTCTGTTCAACTTAGGGACCCCTATAAACAAATAATGCACATTTTAATATGAGATAAAGATATTTTAATTACTCGAAGCTTATAAGGAAAAAAATACCATTACATTTACTATCATTTCACTAGCTTAAAAAACAACCTAATATTACTCGAAGCTTATAAGGTAAAAAATACCATTACATATACTACCATTTCACTAGCTTAAAAAACAACCTAATAACGTATACAACAAAGCCTATCTTGGTGTACTGATGGTAAAAGTTAATAGAGAACATCAGAGCTCACCTGTGACAAAAGCTTTCTGCAACTGCCCACTCAATCCAGTCTTCCAAGGAACAATAGTTTTAGCCGCCTTGCTTCTAAAGATGATGAACATAATTGCTAGAAGAATGAGAAAGAAAATTGCAGCTGAAATCCCAATCATAAACATGTGTGAGCTTCCAAAAGCTTCAGTCGTTGTGTCGGGAGGCTTGTTCTCTTGGCCTAGAGAGGGCGAGGGTGCTGGAGGAGGTAATTTTGGAACTGCGGGAAATGACCCACTACTTCTATTTGGAAGAGTTACCACAGGCTCCAACGAAGGTATGGGTGAAATATTAGGAGGAAGGGAAACAAGGTTAGTGGACTGTTCAACTAGTACACGTCGCACACTATTCATTTCCTCGTATGTGTTCTGGATGACGCGTTGCTCCGTCGGATCTAGAAATGCCAGAGTAAATGCATTTGTTAATGCCACATTGAAAATGCATCATCAGATCCAGATGTAAATTTGAAAATAAATAAACATACAAATAAACATTAGCTACCTGTTAGATTATTGTAGCTATCATCAACATGATTTTGGGGCAATTCACCACCAAAGCTGAACCTTCACAAATAAAGAGACCAGTTTCCATAGATAATATGCAATTAGGATAAATATGATAAATAAATCAAATGGATACAATTATGATCGCTTACTGCGGAAGCAGATTCAGGTAATGAGGTATGCTTCTTTTAGTAGGCGTACGGGCAGAATCTAATTTCTTGGGTTGTTTGGAAGCACTTTGCAATATACTGCATATTACATGCATCACATAACAACAAGAACACCATAAATGTGTGGAACAATAAGAAAGTTATGGTACTAAATAATTATGACAAATAACCAATACTAAATATATGCTTAAAACAAGCTGAAGCAGAACTAGACATGCAAAATAAATTTGCAACAACCAATAACATTGATAAAACATGGTTATATCAAAAAGTTGCAACAGAAAATACATCCAAAAAGTAGGAAATTACTAATTTTTTATAAATAGTGTGGAAGAAGGTAGGCCACTTCGCATAAAAAAATAAAATATAGGGGTGTGTGCGCAGTAAATTCACATGACCTTTTTAGTGAACGTGGTTAAATACTAAAAGCATCTAGTGGACAGTTGTATAGCCATGTTTAAAGCAGAAACCTTTATCAATCTTAGGCAACAAGATCGAAACTGAATTTGGCCCTAGGGTATACAAGAGGACAAATAGGACTACATTACCAGTGCCCAAATTTTCTATTTGTGCAGCCAATTCCAACAGCATCAGCAGTTGTGAAGATGTCATCCAACTGCAAATCAGTTAGCAAACTAAGCTTCTCAATCTCCACAGGCATACTTCCTTCAAATTTATTATTACAGAGCAACCTAAGACGACACTTAAATATCAGCTTAGCCAAAATAGTAGAGCATTCAGTAATACAAAATATATCATTAAGTCAAAAGTTTTTACTTACAAGCGTTTTAGGGAACGCAGTTTGCCTAGTTCCGCAGGAAGTGGTCCGCTCAAGTTATTATCTCTCAGGTCTAGTACTTCCAGTGACGTAAGTTTTCCAAACCCTTGAGGAATATTTCCAGATAGGTGGTTCTTTGATAGGTCACTTGTGAAATAACCAGTAGATATTAATCAAGGATACCAAAAAAATATATTCTAAAAAGCAACATAAAGATCAAATGAAATTTTTTGTTTTGTGTATATTAAAGAGAATGGTGGGAGAAAAGATAAATTCAATGATTCGTTCTTTTGTAAATGTCAATTCTTTTCCTAATCAGATACTTTTATTGTTCAATATAGTATTAAGGTCAGATCATTAAACTTGCAAATCTAATGCAATTGCAAATATAAGTCAGATTTCCATAAGGAAAACTTATAAATTCAATCTTGGAATGTATTAATCTATGTGTTCACTGCAAACAATGAACATGCATGAAGAGAATACACCTTCTATTTTTATGAGTATCATTTACATAACTCTGCAAACTCGTTGTACAATCATAATACACACTGTAGAGCCGCAAAATTCTTTCTCATTTGCGGCAACAAACCAAATGTGATGGAATATTTTAAAAGTGTCAAGGGTATTCATTACCACTGTAGTGAACTAATATCGGTTATGAATAGAGTTGGTACTCACAGAAATCTTAAATTGCTTAAATTTCCTAGCTCTGGCGCCAACACTCCCTCCAAATCATGTCCATTGAGATCTCTGTACAAAACATATGTTCGTGAATTAGGAAATACACAAGTTGTTTACATCAATAGGTAAGTAGCTAGTGGTTTTTGAGATTTCAAGACAATAGAAGGAAGTGTTGCACTTGTAAATGAAATTGGCACACAAAGAAGATAGAGAGCATATAACGAGACTTACAGCAAGATCACATTACCATCCACACATTCAATCCCTGCCCACATGCACGGATCACAGTCATCAGGATTCCAATTTGCTAAAGCACCAAAAGGGTCGAACTCCAACTTTTCTCTAAATTGAAACAACGCCGACCCTGCATTTTCCATTTGGTTAAACTAATTTAGCAAGATGCACAAACACTTAACATTAATAGTTATATTTTCCATTACCTTCTGAATTGAGGGTCAAACAACCATGAATTTCCAAGGCAATAATCAAAAGCGTGATACAAAATAATTGCATTCCACTAGTCAATCTACCACTACCAGCCATTACTCGTAGAACTATTCGTGTATTGTTGGAGGCAGTTTCTGCCAACAACCAGGAGTCTACACAAGATGATAAATACAATCGCCAGCTTTATAGTGCAGATGATCCTCCAAGCAATGTAGAACTACTCAGACAAAAAGTCACTAAACCAAGAAAACTATATTCATAATCTCACTACTAGGCCAAAACTACTTAACAAGTACAACAATCTATATTTGTTTTCTTGATTCTGTTTAACAAAATTCGGGTCTGTCATCCTGCATCAGTTCTTACTCTTGCTATAACTGCACCATCTGGCTCAATGAACTATTGTTAGATTCGATCTTCAGCTGGAATTATCAACAAGAAGAAATTCTCACATTCAATAATAATTCATTTTCAAACACGACATAAGTCTCATGACACAGTCTCATTCAACAATTCTTCATAGAATGATAAGATAAAGGAACAAAAACTATTGTACAAGAATAATCTTAAGAAAAAGAAACCTTGGGGAAAAAACGACATAAATGTAAAAAGATAACAAAATAAAACTTACCAGAAAATGTAAGGAAAGAATGAAATTCGCACTCCTTTCCGAGTTATGTGCAATCGACAAGTAATACAGAAAATGTTGATAATATTAAAAATTATGAAGAGGGGAAATTGGTGTTTTGACACTCAAAACTATGAGTTGATAGAAGAATAATCTATTGAAAATTAAGGAATTTTTTATAATTACAATGTTGATACAACACAGAGACGAATGTCGTATGAGATTTCTTTGATTGGCCTTTCCAGGATGATCTCAGAGGTGAAAACTCTCCTCGACCATCTTTCAGAAAGAGAGGGGAAATGGAGAAAAGATTCTCTCTCTCTTGTTTTCTCACTCTAAAAAAAGAAGTTAGTCCCATCACCACCGGTCTCAACCCACCCGCAAAACTCTGTTATTTTTCTATTTCTTATGTAATGTTACATCTCTTAATATTAAACTATTTTTTCTTAGACTTTGAACGGGGTAGAAAAAAGTAGAATCATGGAGAATCCGATGTAAATCGCCGGCAAGCAATTTTGTGGGTGTTACCAAATGAGTGGATTTGCAGCCCCCCAATATCCGATTTATAGGACGCTCTTTTCTAAAGTTTCTCTCTCTTGCTACATTTTTTGTTGCATACTCCAAAACCCAAATTTCAAAATCCCTAACTCATTATACGTTACTCATTCAATACATATTATCATAAGAATATAGAGATACTATGATCATGCACATATTTCATAAACTATTTTTCTCTTTTGTAAATTGCTACGTGCAGCATATGTCAATTTTATTAATTTAAACACAATATTTATAGAAAGGTAAATATCATTTAAAATTCCTAACTATACTCATTTCATTTTAATCAAAATATCATTAACTTTTTATAAAAAATATCCTACATCATTTTCTGCCCCTAGAATCATCGAATAATGAAGAAAAATCAGTTTTTCAACATGGATAATTGGATTTATCGGTTGGCCGTGAGATGAGAGTAAAATCTTTTTGAAGATAAACTAATTTTTCAATGTGTAAACTTGTGTTTCTCACCGGATTGGAAAATGAACGCATGATATTTTAAATAAATCTCTTATAAATTGGGTTTTAGAAAATATTTTATAGAGTTCAGATTATTTTTTGATAAAAAGCTGATAGTTTGTGGTTTAAAAAGTTATATACTAAAGTTCATGACATTTTAAATAAAATGGATATAGTTACGATTTAAAGTGATATTTACCCTATATAAAAAGAGACATACATTTGATGGATAGACGTACAATTTAAATCTCAAATTTCGGACCTTTTCTATAAAATAAAGACTCAATCTTTCAATATATATTTGGCAAATTCTTCCATTCTATTTGCTTATATATGTATAGACCCAAGATTTATACATATGTTCAATGTCAAACTCAAATTTTATTGAAGTATATTGAAGCTCATTGTCTCTATTATCCTTCAACGTTGGCAATGTTGTTACCAGATCTGGCGACCCGATAATAATTATATCGGCGAGTTAAATTACATACAAAAAATTCCTAATGTATAATATCAATAACAAATTTGGACCATTTAACATCTCATGTGATTTATGGTTGTCATGGAAAAAAATTATGTTAACATATAAAAAATTATGTTATATACATAAGAAGCATAATGTTTTTATATATATACCCCATCCATTCCACGAGAGTACGCTCATTCTTTTTTATATACTACTTCTTATATTTTTATCTATCTTTTTAACTTATTTATAACAAAACCAAGAATGACCCACACAATTTATTCTTTAACAACAAAAGGTGGAGAACCATTTCTCCACTAATTAACTTACTCCTATAATAAAAGGTCTACCACTACCTAACTTTTTATTAAATTTGTGTCCATAAAGAGTGAGCAAACTCTTATGAAACAGATGAAATATATTATATTATATTAACATTTTTCATACCACAACAGTAGATCATGGGAAGATCAATGTCATAATGAAGTCAATAATAATTTTCAAGGTATTAAAATCAAAATAAATATCTAAAATAGTAAAGAATAATATTAATTTGGGTTACGTGATTAAAGTTCACAAAAGATGACTAGCACATTATTTTAATATATATATATATAAGGGTTGGTTATATGGAAAACCACCCTTAAAATGGAGAACGGAGAACACATGCATTTAACGCAGAAACAAGGTGCATTTTCAGTGTAAATGACCTGCATGGGAAAAACAATAAAAAAATGCCCCCTCTAGGATTCGAACTCAAACATGCATTTATCAACCAAAGGAGATGCATCCACCGTTGATTTCATGATCTAAGGGCTGAAAATGGTTCTCCGTTCT
>JAYJMF010310753.1:0-13247 GCA_036873715.1 Salvia sclarea
GTGCTATGCTTTAGCGGAAATTGAGCGACAACTTAAAAGTTTAGGCAAGACATTACGCGATATCGAAGGTATTCCTTATCCAAAAATTGAATCAATACATTTACATGAAAATACATTGATAAATGAAGAATTAACTTATGATCGTAAAGCTTTACATGATGAGCATGAAGTAATGGTAACTAAACTAACAGTAGAGCAAAAAAATGTATATAATACAATAATGAATGCAATAAATTCAAACTCAGGGGGTATGTTTTTTGTATATGGTTATGGTGGAACTGGTAAAACATATTTATGGAAAACATTATCTGCAACACTAAGATCAAAAGGGGAAATAGTTTTAAATGTGGCATCAAGTGGTATCGCATCACTACTATTGCCAGGTGGAAGAACGGCTCATTCGCGATTTAAAATACCAATAAATGCCTCAGAAAATTCAACATACAATATAAATCAAGGAACACCACTGGCAGAACTCATTATTAAATGTAAACTCATAATATGGGACGAAGCACCAATGATGCATAAATTTTGTTTTGAAGCTTTAGATAGAAGCTTAAAAGATTTATTGAGGTTTACCAATCCAAAGAGCTCAAATGCACCATTTGGAGGCAAAACAGTTGTCTTGGGTGGTGATTTTAGACAAATATTACCCGTTATTCCAAAAGGAAGTCGACAAGACATTGTTTTTGCAACAATAAATTCATCGTATCTATGGAGTAATTGCAAGGACTTGCATTTGACAAAAAATATGAGACTTCACAATATGAATAAGGATGACAAAAATAGGGAAATAGAAAAATTTGCAAAGTGGATTGCAAATATTGGTGATGGAACTATTGGAAATACTCATGACAATCATCTAAATATACAACTACCGAAAGATATTGTCATAGATTGTCAAGGTAACCCAGTTGAGTGCATAGTCAACAATACATATCCATCCTACTCTACAAATCAAGAAGATACAAATTACCTACAAGAAAGAGCAATTTTAGCCCCAACATTAAAAGTGGTGGAATCAGTAAACCAATACATGATTTCATTAAACAATACAGAAGGACAAGTATATAGAAGCTCAGACGCAACATGCAGATCAGACATGGAAGTAGATGTGCTACAACAAATCCATACCCCAGAATTTCTAAACACAATTAAATGTTCTGGTATACCTAATCATGAACTATATTTGAAAGAGGGAACACCTGTAATGTTATTGCGAAATATAGACCATAGTAACGGACTATGTAATGGCACAAGATTAGTGGTGACAAAACTCGGTAAACATGTATTAGAAGCAAAAATTATAACAGGACAAAACGCGGGTAATAAAGTATTGATACCAAGATTATCCATGACACCAGCAGATCCAAGATTACCATTCAAGTTTGAAAGACGTCAATATCCGGTAATAGTATCTTATGCAATGACAATAAACAAAAGTCAAGGACAATCACTTTCGCATGTAGGATTGTACTTACCCAGACCAGTATTTACACATGGCCAATTATATGTGGCAATGTCAAGAGTGAAGAGTCGCAAGGGACTGAAGGTGTTGATAGTCAAAGAAAATGTAGAAGACAAGAGTACAACAACCAATGTAGTTTATAAAGAAGTATTTCAAAATTTGTAATAGCAATAGTTTGCATAATAAACACTTTCTTATACATCATATTTATGTTGAATCTCTAAATGAATTACTTAAAAACAATTATAAACCGTGCAGCGCACGGATAAAATTCTAGTTAAGATTGATATTGAGAAAAAGGGATAAGTTTGTATTGATTATGATCTAACTTTGAATATATCTATAATTTGATTTAGAATATATCTTAGAAGAAGAATTGAAAATTTTATTAAAATAATATTCTAAACATAATCATCATTAACGAAAAAAGGGAGAGGAACATAAATCATGATTATATAGAAGTAGACTATTGTGAAATTATTAAGATTTATATTTAATTTAAATAATATTAATAAAGAGAGAAACAGTTTTCAAATTATTAAAATTCAGCGAAATTTAGTAGTTATATGTGCACTCAGAAAGAAATTTGTGTATATTAGATAAGAATTGAATTTGATCTAGAATTATAATCCTATATAGAATAAGATAATAAATCATAGATATTAAAGTTCATAAAGAATTCCTATCGCCCACAAATTTCTATTACTACAAAAATTAGTTTAGTTCACCATATTTTATTTTTATCATTTTATTATTATTTAATTTTTATCATTTATATATGTATACCTTTTGAGGAGGTGGGTTAACACAATGCTACCCCCAAGGTAATGCCCCCTATGCTTGGATCTCCGTTCACATGTCCCGCCATTAATTGTTGTTAATTCAAATAATAAATATGTTGTTTAGGTCAGTAATTAGATTTTACCATGGTTGTTTAAACATAACTTCACTGCAGATCGATATAAATGCTGTTAACATCCAACTACTTTCACTGTTCACATTTAATTCATGTTCAACCTCATCTTTTGTGGTATGAGACTTGAGATTTTGAACTATGAGAACATTTTTGTAGTTCAAATAATAATTATTTACTTCAATAATTTTTATTTTTACATTTTATTTTAGGTTCAATAATTTATACATCTTAGTATTTTCTAATTTTTTTTCACTCATTTTAATATGCATCTCAGTTTTTTCTATAGCCAACAAATTGCCAATTTTTTGAACTCATTTGAATAACCCCTTGGTTTTGGTTGAAGTGATGGTGTGGCTAGCATTGCATTTGAGTGTATTGTATGGTGAAGCTAATGGGAAGTATTTTGCTGTTGATTTATTCAAAGAATGTGTTTTGAACACTCTGCATCGCGTGCTTCGTTGTTGTATTTGGAGGGAAAAGATGATGAGTTGAGTGAGGGGGAAAATGCAAAAGGAGAAGGTGCAGAGTGTTGTATCAATTGATAACACTCAGCGGGATGAGAGAAAGTGCATCGAATACGACATAGTTGGCAACAATATGATTTTCAAGGTGGCGAAGAGACCAAGGCAGCAGAAGAAGAAGAAGCCTATGCGAGTGTGAGTACGGAGGAGTTGAATCATAAGTTTAAGGAGTTTATCAGAAAAATGAAAAAAGAAATCTAGATTGAAGCCCAACAACACCTCATACCAGTCTAGAACCAATAAAGACCAAATTTAATGCTCTGAAAATAAACCTAACCAACATTGGAACCATTGTTGGCGCTGGATACTTAGCAAAATCATTAAATACCCTAATCAAATCCATGTTCCTTCTTACGCATGGATGCACTACCTCTAGGTGTAGCGTCCTTTTAGCTTGAGGAGGTGGTATACGTAATACAAATCGTAATAATAACAAGTTTTAGTTATGTTTAATTTTAATATATACTATTACTCATATTTTTATGAGGTGAACTCTTATACCTTGAGAGTATATATACATCACTCAATTCAAACCAGAAATTCATTTACATTCTACCCCATCATCCTAAATTATTAGGCATGTATATATACGCTGGAGGCACATGAGTTTTCGTCTATTTTTATACATACTACCAAACATGATATTGAAGTATTATATTGTAAAAAATATTTCAATCAAATTTATCACACCTTATCTTATATACTTCATACCAAACTATCCCAGACATATTACATGAGATGATACTATCGAATAGTTCAATTTTTTTAGACTAGCATATAATTAAGATTTGAATTAATATCTATCAGAAAAAATAAGTTGCTGCAAATTCGCCAATTCTACATTTGACTAACTAGCCCAAATACATTTTATAAACTTCAGAAACAAATTGGGAAATTGACAAACATAATATGTAAAACAAATTTCTAAATTTTTCATATATCCTTTGACTCAAAAAATGCGATACTCACTTAAAGATTCATTCTGAAAAAGAATCAAAATATTTCAGTTTGTTGCTTTTGATTTTCCAAATATAGTTTACTATGCACTGTACATGTTATTGCACAAAATCCGATAATAACAGATGCGAATTCCGCAACATTAAATAAAGGTTAAAAATGTAAATATCCAAGAATTTTAAAACCAACCACTCCTATTCATTATTGTACATTAGTAAAGATTCCAACCCTTCATACATCAACAGTGTATAAAACTTACAAAAAATAAAAACCTCAATAATCTTACAATAAACACATCCACAAAAATCACACATATCTGTTAAATGGCTTCCTCCCAACTAAACCTGCAGGCATCGAAACCGTTGAATCCACACTGAAATCTCCGATGGAACGCACATCCTCCCGTTTCTCCGTCCCCGTTTGCGAGGCAGCATCCCTATTCGACCCTTTGCTCCACCGGAACGAGCCAGCATTCGGAGTCAAAGGAAACGAGAACCTCCTCTTGGAGTCACTGCTGCCCGGAGTCCCCGGAAACCTCTCCCTTGGATTACTATTCGCTCTCGCCTTGGCCTTGGCCGAGACTGTAGGCGTCATGTAGTTAGGAACCGAGAACGGAGGGCAGCTCACCAGACTATCGTCGTCTTTCAAAGGAGCGTCGTATGCTGAATTAGCCGGGCTCGCTCGTGGCTTTGAGAACTTGGCATAACTTGAGCTGCCTGCCAGAGGACTCCTGCCCGGGGTGGTCTGGAAGTGCTTTGCTCGAGGAGGGATTGCTGACCTGGACGATCGGGGTGTGATGGATTCGTGATTGTCGAACATGAGGTTCCCGAGCTTACTGCTGCTTGCCTGAAGCTGAGGGCTCGGCTTGAACTCTGAGACAGGCCTCGGAGGGGTAAAAGAGAAGCTCCTTGTTGCAGCTTGGCTGCCGGCTTGAGGTAGCTGACGCTCTAACCAGTTCCACCACCAAGGGAACCCGTTGGATCGAACATCAGAAGAATTTTGAGTTGATTTTGCATTAGATTTCCAGAGCTGTTGTGACGTATCATAACAACAGAAGCAAAATAGTCATGACTCTGAGTAAAATATCACTTTTCTTATGCTTCAAAGCCAAGAATTCTAATCTTTATGGATCTTATTCCTAATCTCCATCTTCAGATTAAACGTTTCAAAAGATTCTTAGAGTTTGCAGCAACGACCTAAAGCTCGATTATATGAACAGTGAAGGAAAAAACAATAACTGTATCAAGATTTACCTGGTTAGAGTATGCATAGGCCATTGCTCTCTCTCTCTTAATCACAGCCTCCACTCTTTTCTGCATCCTTGCTTCTCTTTCCTCCTTTGTTAGCACACTATCATCCCAATCATCATTTTGGCCAGCCTCAGACTGCGCCCAACAGCATACAGAGTAAGAAGAAATTCCGAAACCGGGGATAATGTCAAACTACGTGTTCAAGATGGTAATATTCGAAGTGACATCAAGAAAAAAAATGTTATGTGACTCGTAACAACTCACCAGCTGGTTCAAGGTCCATTTGCTTAGGGTACTCTCCGCATCCTTGTTACTCTTATACGCGTGGTGCTGGAGTGCTTGGTTCTCTAACATTTGGATCCTCCGTGACTGAATTTGTGTTTGAACCCTGACCAGGAGCTGCATTTGTTTCATGGCGTTCATCGTCTGTCGTTTTACATTCTGCCCTTTCACCACTACTTGAAGCCTCACCAAACCCCTCAAAGCTCGGAAACTCCGTCTTGCCTGTCATATTCAAATAACAACATAGAGTTTCAACAAAATATCAGCAGAAATAAATATATTGCTCATAAGGAAACAGGGCCTCTAGTTGGTTGACAAGGAATCGGTTCCTTGGAAATATAGGGGAATTGCCTTTTGTGGTTATATAGGAAAATATGGCCAAGTTGAATTTAGTATCTTGTGTTAGTTAAACAAGAAACGAACAAGTGAGGGACCAAAAAATATTCTCTTAGCAAAGCCTTCTAAATGAGTTAGATTATTACCAGGTAACCTCTATATGCAGCCTGGATTTTAGTGGCTGAAAGTTGCTGGTCTCGTAAAGTCGGCTCAGGCCTTGGCACATGCCTAATTTCCTTTCTGCTCTGAGTGGCCTTGGGAGCAGAGGCCTTGGAAGGAGCAGCGGACTTGGAAGAAGCAGCGGACTTGGAAGAAGCAGCGCCAGAATTGAAAGCTGTCGGAGGAGCAGCCTTGGGAGAAACGGCCCCGGCAGAGAATGTCTTTGGAGGTGCAGCCTTTGGAGAATCGGCCCTTGGAGAAGCAACCCTGGGAGAAGGAGCTCTCGGAGAAGGGGCCCTTGGAGAAGTAGATTTAGGGGAAGAAGCTCTATGAGAAGCGGCTTTTGGTGAAGCAGGCCGTGGCGAGACTGGCCTTATGGTTAATGCAGGGGGAGATTTTGGCCGTTCGGACGATGTAGGAGGAGGCCTAATCAGCAGCTGATCAGCTTCCCCTAATATTTTCTCGATACTGCTCGGCTCTCTGAACAGAGGAATAAATGATTTGGTTTCGCTGTGCCTTAAAATTCCCTTGCCCTTCTTCTTTTCCTTGCTGCTGCTCTTCCTGTCAGGTCCCTGTAAAATATGGAAGAAATATTTCAAGCTAGCTCTTAATGATATTTAGAAATCAACATTCTCAAACGCATTAAACTTGCAAAAATTATAACCCGCATACATGTAACCTGTGGCGAAATTTACTGAATTAGTTGTAACCATAGGAACAAATGACTAATGCATGATGATATGTTCGTCGGTATAATTAAGGTTATTTAGTTTTTAAAGCTTTCCACATTCTATTCTAATCTTCAGCAATACATTAACTATCTTTCCAACGTAATCACAAGGTTAGTTTGCAACATAAAAGAGAAACATATGCCACTCCCATAATTACATCAATTACTACAGGATGGAAGTCGGAGGATATTGAGGAATCGGGCATTCCTAATTAGACAATCATTTAGAAAAGGAAGAGGGCATTCATCATTCAAAAGCAACAGCACTTTGGTATGGTTAATAGAGTAACTTACATCGGCTTGCTTTTCCTTTGAGTTGTTAGTGAAAACCCTTTTGATTGCTGAAAACCAGCTTCCCTTCTTCCCCATGTTCTCAGCATTACTGTTTCTCCCACAATAACCTGCACGAGTGTCAACAGTTTAGGCTTTGCAAATCCAAACCATCTGGCGATGTTCTGATATTGAGCTAAATGTCAAAATATGGTTTCATAGCATTCTACGATGAAGCACAACTTGTCGTGCATACATGGACTTGGTATCTATTAAAACAACAAAAAACATCTCAAGAACTTGATCTGTATTATTCGGCACAAAATGGCAATGAGCAACAAGTCTTACATCAGCTTCAACAATTATCCTACTCTTTTCAAGTTAGAGACATAGAAGACTCCATTTCTAATCCAACTTAAGACAAGCTTGAATTTTGAAACCAGATTCAAACACACCAGAATTCAAGGCCACTGCAGATGATAAGTCAACCCTCTCCCTCGCCCCCAAAGACGGGGTGAGAAGAGGAAAACACAAGGGATGAGCTAGGGGTCCTGTCTTTGTGAATCACATAGAGTCATCTGTCGTGAAAAATGTCCAGATACACACAATCACAAACTTACAACAGACAAGTGGAATTATATTGTGTGAAGTTCAGTCTGGAGAAACATTCTATTTCTATGCAGCTCTGTCAAAAGCAATTTATATACTGATATACTGGTTGTGTTAGAAGGGAATACCTAATGAGAAATTCTCTAGCAGGAAAGAGTTTTGAAGGCATTCTAGTGTTACAGAACTTCCAAAGTCTAAGAGCTCACCAAATTATGACAATAATAGCTCAAAGTCAAGACCTAGTTAACTCATACCAGCAAATTACATTTCAGTAGCAGCTATGGATGTCAAAAAATTCCCAGCCTCCTCCTCTCTTCCTAACCATCTAGAGAGAGAGAGAGATTATAGCTAAATTCCAAGAGAACTAAAAGATCCACTCAATTTAGCAGAGCCTCCTCTGTCAATTCATCGATTCAAGGGTGAGGTCGTGCAAAGAGAAGCAAGAAAAGGAAAGAAAATGAACAAAAATCCAGAAGCAGCAAATAGAAAATACACAAAAAATTGTGACATGAAAAGGAGCAACCAAAAAAAAAACTCTTTTCCTGTTATCCATCATTTGCAGGCAGAAACAGGCCTAATCCCAAGAGATCATGTGTTTAAGTACACATGCAATTAAAAAAGATTCCTAATTTTGGTTTCCAAAAAAAACCAAAGATTCCTAATTTCTCATCACCTTAACTGCTGCTCCTATCTTCAGAAGCCTTCAAGAAAGCTGCACCCAACTGAAAGGAAAAACACAGTCTCTCTCTCTCTCTCTCTCTAGACGTACAAGCACATGTAACAAGAAGAGCCTACACAAGTTTCTCTCTCTAGCCCTTTATCCAGCCTCTTTCTCGGTGTGCCGCACCATATTTCTTTCCTCCATAGCAATATCACCACCCCTTTTCCCAGCCTTGAATCTTTGAAAAATTGGTAAACTGCCCACAACTTTTTACCAGTGTGTGTGTGTGTGTGGAGCTTTGAATCAGGTTCTTGCTTGCAAAAGGTTGCAACTTTATTTTCTAATGTTGGGGCAGCCCACCTTTTAGCTCTCTCTCTCTCTCTCTTTGGATAGTTCCCTACCTTTGTTCAAGGCATAATCATGATTAATAATGATGAGAGACTAACATCATTTCTATGTCAGACCACAATTTCACGACGGAACCACCTCAATTTAACACCCAAAAAAGAACAAAAAACTGAATTACGTTTCCTAGGACTCATTTCCTTGCCTTAAACTTAAACACATGTCTTAAGAATTTCTTTTCTACATTTTGTCCGAATTTATTAGTCATTTTCCCCAACAACTTAGTTATGTTGAAAGGTAAAAGTGCTAAATGTTTCATTTAAGAGAAAAAAAGAAGAATTAGTTAGAAGAAATAATTAAGTTTATATTTTAATTATCACTATTTTTATTTAATGAACTAAAATAATAATCATACCATACATAATTGTCTTAAATAGATGTATTACAACCATGGTTAAATAAACTAATAATCATTGGATATTTTGTTCTTATAAGGAAATACGGAGTATTAGTTTTTATCTAAATTAATACTCTCAACGACAGTCATAATCTTTTTTTTTTTAAATTTCATCTTAATGATAGATGGATAATTAATTATACGTTAAATTAACAAGTCTTCTAATTAATTAATGAAAAGACTTTTGTGGTCCTAAAGTTGCTGTATTGTGTTTTTCACCACTGTGTAGTACATTTTGACCGTTGCTTCAAAATATTTGGCGTGTACATTATACACCAACATATACAAACATGATAGTGTTATTTGAACATAATATGTTCAGTCTTACAATAAGTTCATTTTGCAAATTAGATCGATTCAATTTAGAATTGATTCATTTAAGAAAGGAAAAATATTATTCTTAATATATCTTTTACATAAATTTATTTTTTATTATTTTATTTATAAAAAAAGAGATTAATATTTAATAAAGTATTAAAACTATGCAAGAGATTAATTATATAGAGAAATTCAAATTTAAAATTTTCAATTTCAATGTGAAACTAAATTTTAAATGTGGAAAATGATAAAATTGAAATATAATTAGCACACTAAGTTTTGAACTTAAATTACTAATAATTTATAAAAGTTATGCACTAAAATAGCTTTGTATGGTTGGTCATAGTATGTCCGAATATATTTATTGATACAAATAATACCCAATCTTACAGTTTTTTAAGGAAGCAAGATTACATTTCCAGATATATATGAAATTTTAAAATAATACTTATAATATTTAATTGGAATGGACTTTCAATCAAATAAATACAAGCCTCAGTATAGGAATTTGGAGTTTTCACCAAACTGAATCTAACTCTAGATTCGATTATTCCAAAATAAATACTTTTTCTTATTCAATTATATAAACTCATTTTCATTTTCTAATATTCCAAATATATAAACTAATTTTTATAAAACTAATAGCCTTTTAACTTATTTACTAATATAATTTAATTCTTTGATTGGCATTAACATTATTCATATTTAAGGAATAAGTATGGATATATTAGTAAGTTTACTTATATAATTGGCTTTTCCAATAATTTTCTTAATTGGGATAAATGGAGTACACAAGATAAATACCATATTTTTCTTTTTGGAACATTCCTTACATTATCTCCTTATTTTTTACTCTTAAAATCATTATTTATTTACACAAAATACCTAAGTTGGCCCATTATCCAAATTCCTTTTTACATTGCCATTTCCCTAAAATTATGGGACAATTTATTTACTCAACAAGTATCTTTCAACTTTTTTATAATATGCATATTAATCAAATGTATAATACATTTGGTGGACGGATAAAATATGAGTTAAATCATACTATTAGATTCACAGACAGTAAAAGAAATGGATAGTTTATATCTTCAAAAAATTGGTCATTTAACAAACTATACCATGAAATATTGATGATTACAACAAAAAACTAACAAAAATTACTCTGAACTTAATACTTACAAAGAAATACACAAATATTCTAAATCTAACAAAACTCATTATACAATTTACTTCGTACAATTTGAAATATTTCGCTGAAAATCGATGGAAGGGATATATTTTGATTAAATATAAATAGTTTGAGGTGTTTTTGTTGTTTTATATATATAGTTCGTCCTATATATTGTAAATTTGTAAGTATCAACAATTTATGATATTTTTGTTAAACGAATAATGATTTAAGATAGAAGCGATAATTTTGTTTCTCATAAAAATAATAGTGTTTGTGTAGGAGAGAAGTAGTTGGGCAGTAGTGCACCCAAGTAGCTGGTTGTAATTCAACCAACTTTACTTGAATGAGAAGACTATTTCAATTTGAGAAAGCAATATCATATCTTATTTTACCCCTACCCACTAATTCCTAACCATTTGCTCTTTATTTTATCATCCTAATCATTATTATTTGGTGTGTGTGTGACATTGATTTGTATTGTAATTTAATCAATATCCAAAAGATCAATCACCAAATTTGGAACAAACAATCAAAAGGCCAAAAGCGTCACTCCAACGGTCGCCTTACAGTTTCTCTTTTAACCCTTTCTCGTCAACTCACGCGCTCCCTTCAGTTCACACCTACTGCGTGTCACTGCGTCTACTCTTTTTTAGCTACGAAAATAATTGAAGAAACAAAAATGTGGAAGAATGAAGAAATTAATAACATTACTAAGTTGATCGAACCAAAGTAATGGCTGCAATATTAATAATATAATGAAAAAAATTGGTTAATTATATTTTGTGTTCCAAATTTTCAACCACCTTTAAAAATAATTTTAATTTATAATAACATGATTTGTCCACGAAAAAATTGCCTCATTGTAGTGGTACCTATTTTAATAAAAGTTGGTAAAAAAGTACTCCCTCCGTCAACGAAGAGTGTTCCACTTTTGTCATTTTGGGTGTTCACAAAGAGTGTTCTACTTTCCTTATTTGGCAATAAAGGTGGTGGGACCATTTCTCCACTCACAATATCATTCACTTTTTATTAAATCCACATGGTGGAGTCATTTCTCTACTCACACAATTTCTTCATTTTCATTAAAATTCGTGCCGTCCACAAAGTGGAACACTCTTTGTGGACGAAGGGAGTATTTGAGTGGATGAAATGATCCAGATTTATCGTGTAGTGAAAATATTTTATTATTTTAGTGTGAGGTCTTCAATGACACTTTTAGCAAATACTCATAAATATATGATGAGATGATGTCCATAAATAGAAAGTGGAAATCGAAAGGACATTCTAGCTAAAAAGGAAATTGAGACAAACTTTTCGTTAACGGAGTGAGGAGTATTTTTATGGATTTTCCATAAGTGGCCCCTTTCTTTCTAAAATAAATCTATCCAACTTAGAAAACGCAAATTGGAGATAATTTTTAGAAAAGATAAGTTGAAGACATTTTTCCAGAAGAAGGCATAAAGGTTGGATCCCACAAAGTGATTAAGCCTAATAAATATGAAGGATACAAATCTCGAGCTGCTACTGATTTACATTTTCCGAATAAGCTTAATTAATCTTCTTGAAAACACTTGTAAATGTGTATATTTATTATTCGAGTGAGAAGTGATGCATGTGCCGCTCAAATTTCATGTGCATCAATCATGTTTAGGCCAAATTAATATTTCTTTTTTATATATATATATTTTACATTGTTTTTAATACCTCAAAAATTATAATTTGCATAATCAATTGGATAAATTACATAAAAATTAGTACTCAATTAAAGTATTTGTTATTTCAAGTAAGAGTGAGCCTAAATAAACCGAGGATTAATTAAGTTTATATGTACATAATAATTTATTAATGCAATAATAATTTTTAAGATTTTAAAAGCAAAATAAATCTAAAAATTAAAATAACTTATATTAGTTTAATTTAAACTAAACCTAATTGATGTTTACGTAAAATTGATCAGAGGCAAATCACTTCTCTTATTTGTTTTAGTCCATACATACTATACTTAGTGGGAATTCTAGCTTACCCTTTTCAATTAATTATTTCTACATGTGTAACACGTGAGGGGCCCGAGGGCCCAATCTAGTTCATCCAAAAGTTGTTGCATTTTTCTTGGATAAATAAATGCATAAATTTTTAAATGGTCGCATTATGGAGGACTCGAACTCGAGGCCTTTGGCCTCGGGCAATAACCTCCTACTACTAGGCAAGTTGATGCATTTTATCACTTAAAAGCATTAATGCAGTATAAAATAAAAATATATAGCTATAAGCCTATAATCGTACATGCCTTTGATATATGTTTATTTATATTAAAATAGTTATAGAAAATATGTATAATTGAAAATTTTGGTTTGGATATGGAACCTCAACAATCATCCACATTAATTAAGTATCAGATCTGTTTATTAGTTTTCTTTTAGTTTTACTTTATCAAATCTGATTGACTTTTGTAGATATTTATTTATAATATGTTTAAAATGACTATAGGAACGTGTCTGCAGGACTCTAATTACAGACACCTTAACTAATAATTACAATAGAATTTAATCGTAAAATAAATAAAAAATAACTACTGATATTCTTAGGAAAGTTTGAAACTATAATTTGTTCAACTGTCAATACTTTTAACATATATCTTAAACCAAATAAGGTTTAATACAACAACTTTGGGGTGCATGATGCACATGACAAAATTAGTATTGGTGAGGATATAGGCTATATAGCCATTTTATAAAACATTAAAATATATATATATATATATATAGGGATAGGTTCAGGTAGGAAAGGTAAATTT
>JAYJMF010311191.1:0-13228 GCA_036873715.1 Salvia sclarea
AAATGTTGTATGTTGTTGTTGTTGTTGTTATTATTATTATTATTATTATTATTATTATTATTATTATATAGCCGAAATGAAATGAAAATTGCCATTTCACATACATAAGCCCGGCCGCCAGGCGCGTATCGGGCCTGCCCATTTAATTTAAGTTTTTCGATGATATATTGTTGAGCATAGTGTTGATAGCAGCTGAAGGCGGGAGATGATCTTATTTTGTGTTCTGACCGTTGATGTAATTTCTGAGTTCAACGGATGGGATTTATTTTGTTTAGTCGTGCTTTATATTAAAACACGTTTCTTTGTTGGTTATAAAAGCTACTGTACCACAACTGTATGAGCTGAGTTGGTTATTACGTATGAATAAAAATCCCCTTTATTTCTCTCTCTCTAGATCTTACTCTATTCTTCGTTAATCTTCATTTCTACATGGTATCCAGAGCCTAGTTGGCTAATCTTTCATCAGATCGAAGATGCCGAAGAATCAAGGAGGAAATCCTTGGAATATTTTAAATGAGACTGAGCAAGGAGCTCGTGATGCTTTTGAAGAGAGAAATCTAGATCGCCATCAACAGAGAAATAATAGAATTGTGAATCCGCAGCAGGTGCAAGGGGGCAATATTCCCAGAAATGACAGGGTTGAGAATCCGCAGCAGGTGCAAGGACGTAATAATCCGATTGACGAGATCCTGTATTTGCATTTATCCGAACATCCTGGTATGCAACTCGTTTCTACTCAATTGAACGCTAACAACTACCTAAATTGGAGCAAATCGATTAGGAGAGCCCTAGGTGGTCGATCGAAGCTAGAATTTATTGATTGTAGCTATCCTGAACCTGAAATTGGATCACCACACTATAAATCGTGGATGAAAGTTGATTATATAGTATCAACCTGGATAATGAATTCTATCTCCAAGGAATTTGCTGAAGCATTTATTCATATAGATTCATCTGTTAAACTGTGGGAAGCTATAAAACCGAGGTTTAACAGGAGTAACGGACCTAAGATAGCTAGGTTGCAGCGAGAGATCAGTAGTTATATGCAAGGAAATCAAAGCATATTGGTTTATTTTAACAATTTGACAGCATTATGGAATGAAATGGAGATGATACTTCCTCCTCTGAATTGTGTTTGTGATGCGCGGAATGTAGCCGTAGAAAGGGAAGAGAATCAAAAACTTATGCAGTTTTTGAATGGTTTGAATGAAGGTTATGACAATGCTAGGAATCAGATTTTATTTCTAGATCCATTGCCTACTGTGGATAGAACATACTCCATGGTGCTGCAGGTTGAAGATCAGAAGTTAGCCACAGATGCTGCAATAGATTCAACTTCTCATCTAGCTATGAATGTTGGCCAACAATCATATGGTGGACAACAGTCATATGGTAAACCTAATGTTAACCAAAGAAAGCAATATAACTTCAGAGGTAGAAGAACAAAAGAGGAGAAAATGCAGTTGTATTGTTCTCACTGCACTAAGAATGGTCATGAAGAAAATGAATGCTTCAAGCTGCATGGAATTCCAGAGTGGTATAAGAAATTGAAAGAGGCTAGAGGAAAGTTGAGAGCTAATCTTGTTGAGGCATCACCTCAAAATGATGCACAGGAAGGGAAGAGTGATATCAATATACAGCCTACAGAGATAGGAAGGATGATACAAACTGAATTTGCCAAATGCATGGGCAATTGGATGAGTAAAAATGGTGGAATGTCAACCTCGGGGCAGAGTTTTGATGCCAATATGGTTCTCAATGGATCAAAATCTTCTAGAGAATTCACTGGGCATTATGCTTTTAGTATACTTGGTAACACTGCTAGTGAGAAGTGGATTATTGATTCAGGAGCAAGTGCTCATATATGTTGTAATCAGAATCTCCTAACCTCTATCACTGCTCTTCTACAGTCACAGAGTGTTTACTTGCCAGATGGACAGATTAAGCAGATCACTCGTATAGGGGATGCTCATATTAATGAGGAGATACTACTCAAAGGAGTTTTGTTGGCTCCTGACTTCACACACCTGATCTCCGTTAGGAAACTTGCCAAAGAAAATGATGCTAAATGTCTATTTTTCAAGACACATTGTGTTATACATAGAAATTCAAATGATCACATCCTTGGATTGGGGAAGCTTGTTGAGGATCTTTATGTGATGGAGGCTGCTGTGCATTGTAACAAAGTCAGTACAGTTGCACCCAGCATTGAGGATTGGCACACCATGCTTGGGCACCCATCAGTTGGAGTGATGCATCACATGCCTCCATTCAAATCTTTGTTGAGTTCTTATTTCACCAATACTGTCAGAAGCTGTGAGGTATGTGCCAAATCTAAACAATCTAGATCTCCATTTCCTATTTTACATAGGAGAACATCTACTTTATTTGATCTTATTCACATAGATATCTGGGGGGCATATAGTGTTGCATCCGATGAAAATGTGAAATATATGCTCACTATTGTAGAGGATTACAGTCGAATGACTTGGACTTTTCTACTTAACAACAAGGGTCGAGTGTATTCTGTTCTGAAAACTTATATTTTGATGGTTAAAACACAATTTGGGGGAGTTGTCAAGCAGATAAGATCAGACAATGGCAGTGAGTTTGTGAATAGAAATGTGTCAGAATTGCTTTCTGATTTTGGCATTTTACATCAAAGATCTTGTGTATACTCCCCCCAACAGAATGGGGTTGTGGAAAGAAGACATAAGAGTTTGTTACAAATAGCTAGAGCTTTGATGTTTGGGAGTCGTTTACCTCATAAATTTTGGCCTTACTCTCTGCTCACTGCTACATGGATTTTAAATCGTCTGCCCAGTCAAATTATAGGATGGAAATGTCCTTATTCTCTCTTATATGGGAAGAATCCTTCCTATGATATGGTCCATCCCTTTGGGTGTCTAGCCCATGCTGTAAATCTTTTCCCTCATCGATCTAAGTTTGATAGTAGAAGTGTGAAAAGTGTATTCCTGGGTTATGCAGCTGATCAAAAGGGTTTTATCTTATATGATATAGATAGCTGCCATGTATTTGTGTCCAGAGATGTGAAATTTATTCATGCCACTTATCCTCTTCAACATGATACCTCTACCATAGGACCTTCCTATACATTTCCACCCCATCTCTTTGTTGATTCTGAGCCACTTTCTTCTAGTCCCACTAAATATACATCTGATTCCTATACTGATACTTCTTCTCCATCTGATTCTGCTCCTTCTCTTCTTGCCTCACCTGACTTATCTACCACACCTTCTGCTAATGCAGATCCTCCTCTTCGAAGGAGCACCAGAACTACTAGACCTCCCCTTTGGCTAAATGATTATGTTGGTTCTGTCCAACTATCTGTTTCCTCTACTCTTGATACCTCTTCCCTACTCACACCACCTACTTTTCCCTACCAAACTGCTACCTGTTTCTCTCCTAGCTATACAGCTCTACATCATCCAATGTACATTTAACATATGTACTTTTTTTACTTAATAAAACTTATTAAACTTTTTATTTAATTAATATATTATTTTGGAACCTGCTCTAGTTTTATGACTTTTATCAATTCAAGATTTCCAACTCCACCATTTTGCATAGTTGCCTTCAAATTAGACCATTTATTTCCAATGGAGCTGGCTATAAATAATTAACAATATACCCCATAGGTTAAAAAGCACAAAAAGAATAAAAAAAAAATACTAAAATTGAAAATGGCATATAGCAACAAGGTGGTGAAAAACTTATGTTGGAATATGGAGTAAATTTGGAGGTCTGTAACACATCAAAATGCATTTCATTATTCAACCAACTTCTTCATGATCAAAGATTTAAGAGATCACAGAGTGCCATTCTTGCTAATACAAGGAAGAACTAAATGGATTTGATATTATAAATCTTTAATAGCAAGATCAAGAATTTTAAATACCTATAAAGAATTTGGATCCGTTAATGTCCACAACTTTCAGCATTTTCCCGAGTTAGGCCGCAGCTGAACCAGACGGCTTTGTACAACGACGACAATGTTATAACGAATCTAACAGTTGAAAACCATTTCTTGATCCCCCATTCTGTCCGTACCCGAGACGAACAAGCTGTCGTTGAAGATATCAATCGAGCCAAACGCATCTGTGCCCGGAGGGCACTCCAAGGCCGCTGCTAGAACCCGGTGGTGCACGCCACGGGAGTCCAACGAGTATCCATCTTTATGAGTGTGGCCAGCCAGGCAAACCTTAACGCAATTATAACGGTGTATCACTTCCATAACTTCCTCGTAATTCCACAGCAACGCAGCAAAAGACGTTGCAGCCGGGTCCAAAGGTAGATGGCTACAGACCACGACATTCTGATTCAACCTCGTTGCATCTTGAAGGACGCAATCCAGCCACTCCATCTGCTCCCCACCGACTCCCCCGTTGAATTGAACGAACCTCCTAGGTGGCCCAACAAGCCCCTCGGGGCTATTCTTATCTGAATTTGGATTCTTCTCTCTGAGAATCTCCATGGCTTTTATTCTATTCGGGTGATCCTTGGGCCAGCCTATGGCACTGATGTCGTACCCATCGAGCACCACGAACCGGACCTCTGGCACCGGAGAGAAATCATAATACGCGTGCTGGCCATCACGGGTCGCAATGTTGAGCAAAGGAAGCAGCTTTTCGCGGGGGAGATTGTAGAGACAGTGGTTGCCTATCATGTGATACACATTGCCACTAAAGTTGCTGAATTCATCGACAACCTTCTTAGTCGCGGTTAAAGATTGTTCCTTTGGGCAGAAGCCATCGATGATGTCACCGAAATTGATCACGAATTTAACCTTCTTCTCGTTCCAACTCCGCACCGCCCTTTGCAGCACGAGCAGGCTGTGCCGGTAGTAGCGAGGCACGCCAAGAAACGACCGGCCATCGGGAATATCAGCATACTGTACATCTGATATAACCCCAAAAGAAACAAGGGGCTGCTTCCCTTGTGCACTAACAATCACATTTCCGTAACTCATTGAGGAGAAAAGCTAAAAAACTCCTAAAAATGGGGAGAAATAAGAGATCATAAGTCATAACTACAAGTTAAATCTTCATTAATATCGAAATTACGGATAATGCAGATTAAATCATATATTACACACCATTTTGCAATTACACAACGCAATTAAATACATGAACTATCAATCTTTCGTAGTTAGAGCTCAAGCTCTCCTTTTAAATCTTGGACACTAATTAATCGACGTGGATTAGAAAATGCCACTAAGTTTGAGCTCCGATTGCAAAAAATTAATGTGCACATCGGTTTATTTAGTGTCCACATAACAACTCTTTTCGTCGAAAACAGAGGCTTAGCTCCAAGAAAGGTTATCAGGTTATGCAATTTACTATCCCTAAAGGCCAGTAATTCACTATCAGAGCAATGAATCAGCTGAAAATACTAATTTCATTTTCCAAGCTCAAATTTTCGAATATTATTTTCTTCATTTTCTCTTATGGCATACGATTTCGAAATTTAAACGGCATTTGGTAATTAAATTGCACCGATTTATGCAGATTCTTGAATGAAATTAAACATTCCCAGCCCCATATGAAATTTGCAAATTGCAAGAAGTAAACTGAATCTTCCAAGCTCAAAATCGAATTATTCTCTTCAATTTTTCTGGAAGCGTGATTATTTCAGAAGTAATCAGAAGTCAACCAGAAAAAAGGGGGAGCTAAAAGATATGCATATTCTTGAATCAAATTGAACAGTCCCAAATCCCAATCCCAGTCTTCAACCAAAGTTATCAAAAGCTCTTAATTTCTAACACTGCCTTCAATTTTACAAGATTTGTTAACAGCATTATAACGCTTGCAAGAAACTTTGATAGAGAAAGTTCGTACCTTTTTAGAGAATATAGTGCTCCAATCGATCGTAAGAGAGAGAGAGTGACTGAGCGAGAAGGCTGAAGTCCTTTGACGCTGACCACATGATTTGGTTGGTAAATAGACATCGTAACTGTAGAATATGGACCAAGATTTACATGATTTTGGAGTTTTTTATTAGAAAAAGTTTTAAGAGAAAAAAGTTGGGTAGATTTTAACCTTTTTCTTTACTAAATTGTGTTTATATTGTGATTTGTGAAATAACATAATCCACTTTTTCATTTTTTTTGCCCCTTTTGAAATGAAATCCAAATTATAATTCTACACAAGATATTAATGTTTCTAAGTCAATTAATTAACTATTGAGTATCGAGTATACGTGTGATAACATTTTTGGGCAGTTGAATTCTTCTATTTCAACATAATATTGAGTATTAAATTATGTTATCATAGTCACTTTACATGTTTATACATATTCAAACATCATAAAAAGAAAATCTCATCATGTTGAAACGTATTATGATTCTTTTTTTTTTTTTTTGCGATTAAATGGGGATTGAAACTAGAAAATTTCAATTTTCAAAGTATTAACAATTTCATTCAACTTCATACAATGACTTGAAGAAAATAAAAGAGCAAGACAACATTCATTTGCTCTGTATTGGGCCTACACAAACTCGGCCCAAATTGATCAAGAATTGGGCCGGGCTTATCAATACACAACAACTGCAGCAGGATTTCTAACAAGCAAAAATATGGAGCTTTTATTCCCAATAGAGTATATAGAGCTGTTCTTTTCCACCATCACAACCTAACACATTCCTTCTATCACAACAAATCAGGGGTGTATAAATCAAGAGTGTAATGTTACAAGATAGAACAAAAACAATCAAACAAACCCCACTAATTCTAACATCCTATCATATCAATTCAAAAACAGCAAGAGGGAAAAAGAATATAATTTTATGAAGCTGAGATTGAGCTTCCATAACATTGAAGTTGTATATAATAGGTGAAGGCTGTGGACAACAAATCCATCAAGAATTGCGGTGTAAAAGGTTCCTTTGACGCACATTTCTTTATCAAATGGGTCGACATGTGATCTTTTTCGCAGCAAAATTTTACCTTCCATTGCCGGTATTTTGGAGGATCTGCTGGACCAGCTTCTCCGGCAATGTCTTTGTAGCCTGTAAAAAACGCGTAGACAGAGGTTAATATCCCGGAAGCCCGGAAGAGTTATATGTACAACGCGGAAGTGGAAGTTGAAATACTGACCTGAAAATGTCTCATGTGTAGAATAGGCTCACAGCCAACGTCTGCAATCAGTTTCCCATTCGGGGTCTGCAGACTGAATCGCCCAGCTTCATACGATGAAAGATCATCTTTTCCGTGAGGCAAGTTCTGGCAAACCTTGAGAAGTGATTCGAGGGAATTTATCTAGCAAATGAAACAAGAAAACAATATTAGAAGGCCAATTGTAGAGCACTCAAATTGGGATTTTGGTAAAAATAAGCTACTTCATTGTTTACATATACTGTATAGTGGAAATGAATTCAACAAAGTGGGATTTTTATGTAGCTAACCTTCATGTAAGGACATGATGCACAGCCTCCATGAAGAGAGCAGCCCTCTCCACTCGCTGCTCCGGGTATTATTGGGAGATTCGAGAAGTCGCCTGCTTCACCCAACGATGAGCTTGGTGTTCTAGTTACAGACTCTGATGAGACGGGAAAGACTATCTCTACACTCACTTTAGCTCCGGTTTGGGGTGTCCCGGATCCCAAGAGCCCCCGTACTGCAGCAACAATTGAGGTCACCATTCCTGATTCGGTTCCTAATACAAACTGAAGATGCTCATCGACGTTTCTATCTAATGCCTCTTGCACCCTCTCTTTGATGAAGTCCAATATATTTTGAGTAGAGCCCACTACCCCCATCCCTCTTTGCTTTGCTTCCATTGCTAGGGCAAACATTTCGCCAGGAACTTCAAAGTGTGCAGTCAGAAACGCATCGCAATACATCTCGTTTATTTTGCCAACAACTTCGTGACCGAAGAGGTGATGAACAATGCATGTTCCATCCTGGAAACAAAAATGCTTATTAAGTCGGATTAAGAGAACTTAACTAAGAAACCAAGACTTTCAGTTAGTGTTACAAAAGAGGTTTTGGATAGAAAGGCCGAGAATATAGTATAGTAAGCCTTCATACTAACAAACAAGTGAAGATTCCAAGGAAGAATACTTCTTTGTGTAACAATAATTTTACCTGAAAATAGCGAAGACGGGGAATTAAAGATTTTATAGATCTGCTATTGTGTTTTGGATGTACACTGGCAATTTCTTCATCACTCATCTCAGTCATCCGTCTGAACAGTTCCATAATATTTGCTCCCATGTAGGTGTCGGGACCATACCATACATTTAAATCGGGAATTTCTGCAAATGCCTGGAAAAACAAGATGGTGTAAAAAGCTAGGCTGAAACCACAAAGTAATGATTACACTAAAGCACGAGAATCACCAACCTGTAGAATGGTCTGCACGACATTCGAGGAGGTGCAAGTTATTGTTGGAACTACTTCGTGAGTATAGGCTTTCGTCTCCAGAGAGGTGTTAATGTACACAACGTGTAAAGAGGGAGAAGAAACCGAAGATGCACCTGCCGCAAGGTAATCCATGTATGCTGGACTGGCTGCAGCATCGGCCAAGGAGCACCCAATGCGCTCGTCCGACATCCTGTACACCCCTACCTAAAAAACGTTCATACGCCACACAATCAATATGTGAGAGCAGAGAAACATACATAAAAAACGTGTAAAAAGTCACTACCGAGATGAATTACCTCAGGAAACCCGGCCTGATCAAGTATTGCACGCACGTTTTCTGACATGAAATCTACTCCGAGAACAGTGACAAATTTACAGCCAGCTTTAGCCATATTGACAGCAGAATCTGCCATTACCAGGGAATCAGATATATGAATGTGAGGCCATAGCTTCTGAGCGGCAGTTAGAACGCCTTGAACCTCGGGGTCCATGTAAAAATGAGCAACCACACCAATCTTTTTCTCCTCTAGCAAATTCACCAGCTCTTGGATTTTTACCTGATCAGGAACCAGAAATCTAGCCTGCAATAAACTATATTCAAACTTAGGCTTTTTAAGAGTTGAAATTCTCACATAAATGAAAAAAGATGCACACTTTTCCCGAACCAACAATATTAGAACGCAGACATTGAACAATTTTTCGGAGTATTAGAGACAATCGAGGACCCTATCATCACCTCTGCTACTAACTTTAAAAGTTCTTGAGAACTCTCCAAATTAACAATACTTGATAAAATCAAGTTATACCAGCACACACGAATCAAGCCAAAATGATCCAATTAGCAGCTGGATGGAATAATGAAGCACAAAAGAATCAAGAACTGTTAGAAGGTTCTCTCTCTTCCATTTCAAGAAATTTGTTTCCATAAGCGACATTTTCCTTTTAACTTTTTTCTTTAAAGAAGGCAACAATTATTGAGCATTGTTTCAATTTATTCAACATAATCGAAGAGGGTAGGACTAAAAAGACTAAAATCGATGTAAAAAGATGAAGATAAATAACAGAGTAGCCAATAACTTATGTCTTTAATAGTATAATAACAAAATCCCCAACAGTATAAAGACAGTCAAAAGATCAATCTTGTCAGTCGTCCAGCTTATTTTATTACAGATTCACAATTATTCCTTAAACATAGTCAGCAAAATCCTTAATCATACCATACCCTACATCACTATACTCTTTAAGAAAAAAAGCAATCTTTAAATATCCCACCAAACTTTTCCACATAAACAAACAAAATTGGTAATTGTTTAATCACACTATACTACCACCAAAAACAAAAAATCAAACCTGAGCTTCAGCGTAGCTTCCTTTCGCCTGAATCCCATCAGCAGTCACAATCAGCGACGGGAACGGCTCGCCGCGAGGGCGGCCGTCGCGCTCCGCCACCAACGCCTTCGTCCTCTTCTGCATACTCAGCAGCACATTATGCCAAGTATTCGACCTGCTGCTCGAATAACCGCCTTTTTTCCCATTCAAACCCGCGACGCTCAGCGCTCCAAAATCCTCAGTTTTGAAGGCTAAAACCTCCTCCGCCGTAGCGCCATCGAGCGCCCACACCAAGCAAGCGCAGAACCCTTTCGTTATCTCCGAATCACTCTCCACCAAAAACCTCATCCTCCCGCCGTCGTCCATTTCCAAATGCAGCCACACCTGCGCCGTGCAACCGGGAACGCGATTGTCCGCGATTTTCATCGAATCGTCGAAAGGAGCGAGGAGCTCCGCGTAGCGCAAGAGCCTCTTCACGCGATCGACCGGATCGGTAAGCGATTGGAATTCCTGAATGAGGATCTGCACCTTTGCTTTGGCGGCCGCGACCGCCGCTGCAGCGGTGAGAACATCGCCGCCGGAGGTGACGGCGGAGCAGGAAAAGGAAGTTTTCGCGGCGTGTTTGAGATGCATCTGCGAATCGATGCATCTGACAATCGGCGGCGAGGCGGGTTTAAGGATGCTGAATTTAGGGTTTTTGGAATTGCAGAAAAGAGCTGAAGAGATAGCACTCATCGAAATGGCGGCTGCTTCCATTGTTCAAACGGATTAAACACTAAACAAGCTTGTATCTTTGCTTACAAGGTGTTTGTTAAATTGTCTGATCGGAATTTCCTGGTTTTTAGGTCCGGATTATAGCGGAAAAAAAAGGGCAGAGATGAATGATAGCAGCTGAGAAGGGGTGCGACGGCGGAGATGGGAGGTGATGGGGAGGAAGAAGGCGTGGATATATGGAGGTGAAGGTGATGAATTCGCGGTGGTGAAAGGGCGCCCAATCACGCGCCAAAAGAGCAGAGAAAGTGAGGAGTGTGGAGGGGTCGACCAAAAAGAATGGTGATGAATAAACTCCAAATATAAATTTGCTTATTTAGAGTCAAAATGGAAATTGCTTTTCAAGATTTTCTAAGAAGTTGGTTTCCACTTTCGACTTTGGAATATCCACATCCAACCCTAATTGTTTTAGTTGATTCTTTCTTTTATTAGAAATTTAGAACCGTCATGTGGTTTTAATTTTTTGTGAATCGACAATGAAATAATTCTGTTTTGCCTGAGTTACTATAACAATTTCAATTTTATCTATATGGGAAGAAGCACCAATTACAATTATATATATTGAATATTATTATTCAAAGTAATTAATTCACTCTTTAATTTGGCAAAGTTGGATATTCAAGAATCTTAATACTCTATTTAACTAGGAGTCCTTAATAGAATTTAATATTCTTACAATAAAAGAAAATGTAGAATTTAATATCCTTCTATACGCAAACTTTTTTCTTTCTAGTATCAAGAGAATTTGTGTGGGCAATTTATAAAGTTAAATAATACTATTGGCTTCTGTGGCGGCGGCTGTCAGTCTTATTGCAGTAATCTCATGCTGTCTGCCTCTTAATTTTGCCTTTATTATTTTCTTTTTGAGGTAATTTTGCATTTATTAAAAATCACAAAACAGTGTCTCTTCTTCGACAGAAAACTGAGGTTAATTTTGGTTTCATCATCATTAATATCATTAATCCTAGACAAATATCAGGGGCGTAGCCGGGGGGGGGGGGGGGGCAGTGGAGGCGCTGGGCACCCCTGGCTTTTTGAAAAAAATGTTATATATATAGTATTATTAGTACTATTTTAAAATATAAAAATCTATGTGAGATTTTATATTTTTTTATAAATTTATACATTTTTTTCTCCCTTTCATGATTTTAAGTCTAAATTTAGTTCTTGTTATTTTAAAAGAAGAAATAATTTTTTGGTAGCTCTGTTTATATTGAGCTTTGTAGACAAATTTATTGCGAGAATAAAAATTGAGCTTTGTAAAGAACATTCATAATATTGTAACGTATAAGTGCATTTTATATTGAATGATTATAGTTTTTAATTTCTTTTATATGGGGTGAGATGAATATAAGATATATGTGATATGATTTCCTTTCAACTTTATAGTTTGTAGATGATGGAGTATTTAAAAAATTATGTAAAAGTGTTTTTATATAAAAAGCTCATATTTTAAATATATTTTTAAAAATATTATTTAAAAACTTAGATTTACAATATATTTTTCAGAATATGACCCAAAAAAAATGGATTCGGGGACTACCGCCCTAAATCCCCGTATATTTTTGGGCTCTTTGGACCAAGTACGCCCCTGCCTATTATATTTGTGGATATTACAATTCTTTTCCGTATTATTATCTCGCCACTAATATAAAATAGAATATATTAGGAGTATCTTTTACTCTGTATATTTATGATTGAATGCACTAGCTAAGAATGTTCGTGAATAATTAAAGTGGAAGAGAAAAAGTTTGTGTGGGGGAGGATTTCAAAGTTGATTCTTGGTTCTTTTTGGATAAAGTATTCGAAATTGATTTGATTTCTTCATCTTGTTTCTTTTTAGTGGAATCTGATACGAATAAGGCAGTCAACGTCCAAGATTGCTGACACGACCAATTCTCCAACCCCGAGGATGGAGAAAAATATTAAAAAAGGAAAATTTAAAACATTTCTTTACTAGAAGGTCGGCCCAATTTTTTTGAACCAATTGGACTATTTTATTGGTACCGGCCCAACTTGATTCAAAGCCTTGGCACAATTGCTGGCCTAGTTAGTAATAACTTTATTTTGGGATGGGCCGACCCGGTTGGATTTCTTATGTCGGCCCGATCAGGACTCGCCCAGCCCGCCCAACATCATTTTGTGCAGTTTTTTTATGTATGTCGTACTTGCCCTTTCTCATATGCGTCAATAAAAAGATATAAACTTTTTAATTAGTGGCAATTAAAGTGAGATATGGATATGGCGAATCATATATATCATTCCAATAGCACATGCTGGAGCATTAAACAAAACACTCAGAAATGGTTATTTCCCAAATGCATATAGATAGTATTAGATTTGAAAATTAAATATGTATATTATATTGGTGCCATTATTATTGACTTGTTTTTCTTTTTGAACCGTTCCATTATAAGTGGCTCCGGCTGCTACCAAAAAATAAAATGATTTCCCCTTGAATATATCAATCAATATATTCTAATTATACATATTTATCGCTATGTGATATCTTATAATTACTTTTGACTAAATTCTAAAATTTTGTCAAATTCCAAGATTGCTGAATGTCCAACCACAAGGAATTTCCTCATCATGGAGAAATCTATATATCTTTAAAGATAAATCCAAATTTTGAAATCAATTTAGATTTGAATGACAATTTGGTAGTTTCTTTAAAATTAAAGGTTTATTATATATTTATAAAAATTAGATTAAGTTGCATAAATGATTTAATAAAAAATGTA
>JAYJMF010311960.1:0-13204 GCA_036873715.1 Salvia sclarea
AAACCACATGAAAACAAAAAAAAAAAAAAAAAAAAAAAAATAGTAACAAATTCAAGGAAAGTCATCATTTTTTATGAATAGCGACGATTTAGTGAAAGATTTATGAAAATCCAATTTGCGGATTTATGCCCGTTCCGTAACTATTTCATTTTATTTTATTTTTGTAAAATACATATATGTGAGACACAGGTCACGTCTTTCGTCAGGTACACAAATATACACACTGAGAGTCATAGATAAAGTGATGATTGCACATTAAGGTATACGTACTTCATTTTGTATCATATTCAGATTTTAGACCATCTTTTATTTGCTTTCACTTCTACAAATATCATTTCACTTTTATTTTCTTTCACTAGATGATACTCCTATTAGATAAGGTCGGATAATGGATCCAATTAATGAAAACCCATATTCTTATCCGTCAGAAATCAAGAATTTTATTTGTACCCATTGGACCACTACAGCTAAAAAGTAAAAGAGATATTTTTCAACAATTTTATTATTAGCTCATAAAAGGACAAAAATAAACAATTCTAGTTATATATATTCCTATATATATATAATGATAAATTTAATTAAAAATATGAAGTAAAAAATCGAGTTCGAGATAAAGCGAAATAATTACCCAAACTCGTTTCATGATGATCATATACAAAGCACTACATAAACTCACGGAAAAATAAAAGAAATGTATAAAATATGAAATTAGAAAAACTCGAATTATAAAACCCAATTTTAAATCATAAAAACCATGTTACAAGCTTTTTTTTTTCCTTGTTCTCATCTTCCTCACTCAAAATTTTATAATATTGTAATTTCAAAAAAATAATATTCTAATCTTGTTGACAAAGAAATAAACCACTTTGGTTATTTAATAAGTTATTGTTTTCAAGATAATAACATATTAATAGGTGACTTCACCCTCTCTCTCTTTGGTAAATAATTATTAATTGATTAATTTTTTTAGTATGCAGGGTTAATTTATGTATGATGCATGTTAGCTTCATTGTGACACGTCCCAAAAAGCTGAGTGGTGGTTAAAAATAAAGCTGATTATAACATGTTATTGTTATATATACGACTGAAGGGAATAATTATCTATAATTAAGCCGCCTTTTATTGCAGCTTAATTCATAAGCCAACCCAGCGTATCTCCATTTTTTACAGACCGAAGCAAACAATTATACCACATAAAACAACCTTCTAATCTCTGTTTGTCGGAACCATCATACTGTATTTTATTTACCCCATAAAAAGGCCTACTTTTCCTCTATGTTAAGAATAAATCATAATAATAAACAAGTTTCACTATTACCCGTTAGATCCTCGGACTTTTATTTGGGAACTGTTCCAACTTTCATGGTCTCTTTTTTATTTTTATTTTGCAATTTTGTGTTTTAGTGTTTTATTCTTATTTTACAATTTTTAATATATTTCACTAATTTAATTAGGTTTTAATTTGCATCTTTAGTTAATAATTGATGATTATGGTTGATTTTTCGATTAATAGGATGTGTTAGTTAAGATTTATTTATTTCAGTAATAAATGTTACTTTTAACGATTCGATTTCAGCTAACTGCAGAAACTAAAACCTCAAAATTTGCTAACTACAACCAAACCCAATTGGTTATTTGTCTTTCCAATTAATAGACTCGGATAATCGGATAACTGAATTACCAAGAAATAATTAAAAGAAAAGGATAAAGAAGTGGCCGTGGTTATGATTAATTTCAATAATTTTGTTAAATTTTGGTAATGTATCAAGTATACCTAGCTAGTCGATATACAAATTAAAATTCTATCTGAACCCAACGACTTACCAAATTGAATTCGATACGGCCAGGTATTGGTTACCAAAAACCCACACCTATTGAAGCAATCTTGTTCATTATATGATAATAATTTTACTTTTATAATTATAGTATTATTAAAAATATTTAAATTAATAGCGAAATAAAATGAGACACAAAAAATTTAATTGTGGGGCAGAGTATCGGAGACAACCATTTCATTGCCTCCTAGAAACACCTATTTCATTGCTCAACTATTCCATCGTCAATTACGTTATATCCTTTTTTTTAGATTTTATATAATTTGTTTATACATTCTCGTAATATTCATATATTCACATGTATTGAATGATATTAAACACTGCTATATGCTTACATGGACATTTTGTGATAGAACAATCCAACTGGTTTAACAGGCTGAAATAAATTATTAGATAATTGGTTTTAAAATGTGAATAAGATTAGATATATAGTCCTGGTGGCAACCCTTTATATAATTTAATTTAAATATTTAACCATATGCTGGTGTCTACAACTATTTGTGGAGTTGGTTTCTGACACAAATTGGGGGCTTAAACTGAACATCCATGGTCTTTTAAATTTGGGAACAATTACTTTTTTCGTCGGATACTAAAAGTTGATATTAATAATTTGGTGTTTCGATTTTTTTAAAGAACTAACTTTGTTATGAAAGTTATTAGAATGTTATTTACCTAATGTAGCAGGTTGTTAATCCTGTCTTTATCAAAAATATAACATTCAAAATATTAACATATGTCAAATATAATCTTGTAGCAAGACTAAATTGGTTAAAATAAATATAAATACTCAAATACCGAATTATAAAATCTAAAATGTTCATATCCTAATGCTTTCCAAGGAGAAGGAAAAGAAAAATACAATTAGACCATATTAACCTTATACACCTTAATCTCTCCACCAATAAAAAGAACCAAACGTACCTTATACCTAATATTCAATTGGCCAAGCATTTATTAAGCTTCTTTTCTTTCATTTATGGTACAAATAGGCTACACATTCAATCTAATAAAGAATAATGAATAATCACTTTGATATTTCCATAAAAACGATCAAAATACATATTCTTTTTGTCAGCTTACAAGTAAATTTAGAAGTTGTATCACAGTAAATTCGAACCTGAGATCTTAGGCCTCTAACATTAACCATTCTATCACTAGAGTCAATACACGCACACGATCCAAGCAGATATTAGTTTACTTTTACTTGATGATGTGAACTAATTAATAAGCTTTTTGTTATCTTGATAATATTAGTTAGTAGTAGTATTAGTAGAAAATATACCTAACTTAAAGGTAAGACTTTTAGCCGAAAATTGGAAAACACATTCATTGATCCGCTATATGTAATTAGAGAAAAAGTAAGCTTAGCTAACTATGGATATGTATATAAGCGTATAAAATCGAAATATATTTATATAAAGAGGCAATTATTAAAATAATTATTTTAAGACAGTAAAAATAAATTTTGGTCTGTAAATATAAAAAGATAAAACATAGCCTCTCATTTCACGAATTTATACATGTCAATTCGTGAAATGGTGAATTTTACACACATTTCACGACTATGTATGGGGCGAATTCGTGAAATGTAGTGTAAAAACATCATTTCACGAATTTGCATGTTCAACTCATGAAATGGAGTGTAAAAACACCATTTCACGAATTTGCATGTGCAAATTCGTGAAATAAGAGGCTATTTTTTTATTTTTTTTATATTAATAGGCCAAATTTTATCTTTACTATCTTAAAATTGTTATTTTTATACATTTTCTCTAGATTTATTTTATTTTAATTATAATTTTTTTTTTTTAATTCCTAATGTATTGTTTCTTAATTTAATGAAATGTGAAATTAATTTCTTCATAATTTAATTTCAGTAAATTATTACATTTAAAAAAAATTAGAGAACTCCAAAGATGGTGCTTGCTGCTGCAGGAAAAAAGTGACAGAAGCTTGCAGAGCTCCAAAAAGTGACAGAGAGCTCCATTCGGAGCTTGCTGCTGCGGATGGCCTTACAATTTGCCTCAACTTTTTGGGCATGGAGATTAAAGAAAGATTTTTGTAAGGTATAAAATGTAGGGCCCACTTACTTTTTGAGTTTTATGTGTTAAATTTTTGTTTTTTTTAGAAAGGGACCAACTGTAATGGGACATTCAAAATGGATAAATAGCCAACTGTAATGGGACAGAGGGAGTATAAGGATAGAATAGTAAAGTGTGACTATAAAATTTAATTTATAAGTTGAAGTTTAAATTTACAAAATCAAAATAAAATTTAATACCTAAATGTATAAGACGACATAGTAGTAACTTGGATGAGAAACAACGTTTTCCCTCGAAGATAAATAATTAGTTGCTGCGTATATGTTTTCCACGATTCGGTCGCATATAGGACACGCGGACTGAAGAAATCGAAAACTCTCAAATAAATATTAGACTAAAAAATTAATGTTTAATGTGGAGTTTGCACTTTGAAATAGGTCAAAGAAATAATTAAAAATACTGTGGGTGCACAAAAGTATCTTCTTTCGGCTTAGAAATCTGATTCACACTATATATTAGTCTAAACTTAATTCGGATAAAGGGTTTTGCTTTGCCCATCTCACAAAGTAGGAAGCGTACGTGATAACCTAATTATGGAAGTGGAGTTTTTTCCTTTATTTTATACAGTATTTAATTGTAGTCTTCTCATTACTATACTATATGGACGTCCAGATTTTACAGAATATCAATCAATATAATAAATCCCTCTCTCCAAAAAAGATGAAATACGGTTTTCTTATGATAGATAGCATTTTTTTCTTCACTTATTAGCGAGTGTACCAATCATATTATGTGACAAGTAGTAACATGCAAGCCTAGAAATATAGAGTATTTGATTTAATTGAGAAAATAATACCCTTCCGTCCCGCAAAAGTGGGCGAGTTTTAAAATGACACAGATTTTAATATAATGAGTGATAAAGTGAATGTGAGTGAAGAAAGGGGTCCATTTTTTGAAAAATTGTGTGTATATTATTTGGAAATTGTTGATTTTTTTGGTAAAGTAAGTTTCCAAAAATCCAAAAAAAGAATCTGCACACTTTTAAGAGACGGACAAAAAATGAAAATCTCGCACACTTTTTAGGGATGAAGGGAATATATTTTAATTGTGGTTTGAATGATTCGATCTATAATGTGAGGACGTCCTCACATAAGGAGGCGTCAGTATTACAATCAATTAGAAAATAAAAACATACTCCCTTCGTCCCATTACAAGTGTCTAAGTAATTAAAGGGCACGGAGATGGAGGAATAAGTATTTAGGAATTGTTTAAGTTAGATCAAGTAGGAAAGTGAATAATTTAGATGATAAAATAGTAAAGATAAAAATATAAATATAATTAAATAAGTAATAAAGTAAAAAGAAATAAAATGGTAAATGGTAAAGTAGGAAATAGAAAAATAGTAATTATTTCCCTTTATGGAAAGCATACAATTATAACGAGACACCTAAATGGAATACTTAAACACTTATAATGAGACGGAGGGAATATTTAGACACTTCCAAATACCTTCACCAAAATTATTTTTGGTCTTCGTTGTCCTCGAATTTTTGTTTTTAGGCTTTTATCAAAACACCAATCTTGATATTATGCTATATTAATTTTAATCATAATATTTAATTTATCTTACATCACGATCAATAAAATTCAAATATAAAATTAAATAACCCAATTAGTTCAATCATAATATATAACTCAACATTGTCAATCTCATCGATCAAATCAAATGTCCTATAAAAATTTAAATTTTATATTCTAAATTTCCCAAAGCATGTAGTGTAAAGTTTCTCTACGCAATTGAGTTGTTGTAACATAACAGAATTAAAAAACAATAAACAATCAAAAAAACAGAAATATAAACGTAAAGAAGACACATATTTATGTGATTCATTAATTGGCTACGTTCACGGACAGAGATGAGAATATATTTTATTATGGAGGCTAGAATTTTTGGATTACAGATTACATATTTCTAAGACCATATGCTAAGAAAATACACCAGACAGGCTCAACCCAACACAAATACTAAAGTGCAATACTGCATATCGTTTGGACCGGGAGCGCCACTCCTGTGTGAATGGGGAGATAGTGCGAATCAGGAGAATAATTGAAGGCATCCCAACATGAGCCCAGTCAATTTTAATCCAATAACAATAGTGGAGAATTTTAACCGAAACCATTTTACTAATTGAATTCGTAGAAGTCCTGTAGCCTTGTCCCGACACAATTTGATCCGAAAAATTTATACTAAATATCATACTTTTGGATATGGAGATAAAAAAAATAATATTTTTGTATGTAAAATAATAGTCATTTTTGTTGATTAATTTTTTAAAACAAATTTATTTCCTTTTTTATTTATGTCATTAATAATGAGACAATTCAAAATTAAAAATATTTATTTTAATGAGACGGAGGTAGTAATTAAAGTTTCAAATCAATCACATGAATTTTCAATTTTTTAGGCCAACTCGATCTATCTCAATTTTTATAAGAAGTCCGATAAACCCGGTCCAGTTCGATCTTTGGCCAGCTCGAAAGATAGTGAAGACAGAATAGCAGCTGTCAATAGCGATACAATTCCAACCCATCAGTTGTAGAAGTACGAAAATACCCTTGCCAAAAGGGCGCGGAAATCAGAGTGATGTCAGAATGTGTCAGAATACCACGTGGCGTGAGGGCGTCCCTTTCAGGTCGTCGTATTGCATCGTTTCCACCAATCTACACTTCTTTCAAACAACACGGCTCCAAACATCAGCCCAAGCAAAACCTGCTTCTTCTTCTCAATTTTTTTCTTTCACTTGCAAAATCTTAAAACAATTATTTTCAACTTTTAGCTTCAAATGTGCAATTTAGGGCTACTTCTACTTCTAATATGGACCCATAATAATATAATATATAAATGGTAGGAAAGATTCTTTCCGTAAATTTTAAAAATATCTGATTAATTATAATATGAGTCAATTTTGAGGCCTAGTTACAAAAGTAGTCAATCTTGTACTGTTTACGAGGCTAATCTAATATTTGTGCGTTAGTTATATCGCATATTGGTTGAGTTCAAGTGAGAAGGTCGTGTAGGAAATAAGAATAAATTTTGACCCTTAATTATTATAGATCAATGACTTATATCTATTTTTGAGTGTGCTATATATTTTCAGTGTTTGTGCTATAATTTATTGCTATTTAAATATTATTGCACAAAATATATCCAATTTTTGCACAACATATATATATTTGTTGCACAATAATAACTTTATACATTTTGTGCAACTTTTCGTAACATTTGGTATATTCTTATATAAAATGTATTTTCCATCATACCCCACTATACTCATATCACATATATATGGTTTGAATTTACATTTTCGAATTGAAAATGAAAATTCTAATGTCGATTTGATGTTCAGATAAAAATAGTATTTTCATGGAATCTCTACGTTAGATCAGAATTTTGAGTCCAGATATGCAAGATTGGACCAAATCTAGAACTTTTGCCTAAATGTTAGGCTATTGTTGCGAACAAGAACAATCGGACTGTTTTTGTGATTAAATCCAAAAACGATTCCATAAACTATAATGAACCCAATAGTTTTAGTGACGTACTTGTCGTAATCCTATATTATCACCCAAATACACGCTTTCCCTTCGTTCTAATTTGGATAAATAAATCCAGTAAAGTCAAATTCGAGGTAATATATAATACCTTTCCAATAAACGGAGTATCTTTTTCTCTCTTCACCCTCAATGATTTCTTTCTTTGTGTCGTTTATACCTTTTGTCTTCCTTAATCTCCCCAAAATCATTCTAATTCTTTGGTGTGGAGAGAAATTAAACAACACTCAAGTTTTAGATAACGCTAATTCTTCCCAAATATCTCAAGTTTTTAAATTTGGGAAAAAGGTGAATATCAGCCTGGTTATATTTTTGCATTAAGGTGTAATTAGATTTGTCCACTATGCATGGTAATAATTTTTTATTAAATGAATTAATGAAAGATACATAATTAACTAGAATATAACTTTAAAAATCAATATAAAATACTAGTAAAATATACGGTAATTGACACGTAAATACACAAACATTAAGCCTATTTAATTTGGTTTTACATATAAACTTTAAAAATTGTCAAAAAAATGCACAAATGTTGATTTATTTTGGTTTTGCAACTTTGAAAATTGTAAAAAACACACTAATTTTATACTGTAATCAGGCCCTAACTAGGCATGGGCACACTAGGCTATGCCTAGGGCCTCAAATTTATGGGGGTCCATATTATATATATATTTGTATATGTGATGTATAGTATGTATGTTTTAGATAATTTTGTAAGAGTTTTACTTATTAGTTTCTCATATACAAAATATCCTAGAATCAAAAATTCAATCCACATGCAAAATACAATTAATCTAGTATAGAAAAGAAGGGAAAGAACAAATAGCTAAAGATTTTTATGAACATTGAAATTGAGACGCGTAGTTTCAGAAGTAAATAGAGATCGACTGATGCAGCGAGAAGCGTGAAGATAAATAGACGAATACTTTCGTTGATTCAAAGAATACCGAAAGCAAACGCAAATAAAGTGAAAATCCGTTGATTCTCTATAGAATACCCGGAAGAACACGATAAAGGGGAAATAAACCCTAACTTTTTATTAATCAATTCAACTCCCAAAATACATAATAAAAACTCCTATTTATAATACTCTAATTACTTGAAAAGAAAGTAAATACCATAATTAAATAACACTAATATCTATCTATCTCACTATCAATATTTATCTATATCTCTATCAGTTTCCTGCACATTTGCCTAAATAACATTGCATGTCATGAAAGGGCAATCTCTTGGTAGGAGTGTTATTTTCCTACAGAATGCATGTCTATAGTTCAATTTTATGAGACCCTATCGAATGAAATTTTTTATAAAAAGATATTTCAATTTTTCCAGCGAACAAATAATGGAGTAATTTGGATTCAAACTACACCATTATATTAATATAATATTTATTTTTGTAATAATAATCAATCGATTATACGACAAGATATCAGGCGATTACACTTTTTTGGTAGTGTTTTTCATAATCAATTGATTCTTATTCCTTAAAATTTGAAATAAAGGGATTTAGCTGATTAACGAGTATAATATTATACGAGTTTGAGACAAGAATAGTGAATAAATAATTTTTTAATAAAAATAACGACGAATCACGACATAAAACTATTCCCGTCGAAACCATACCAATTGTAGGATACCTTGTACAAATCTTAATTATAATATTTATTAATCTATTACTACGCTGAATTAACCCTAAACACATCAATTAAAAGTTAAAACCGAAAGAAAACTATCGATTTCTCTTCTCCTGCGTGTTCTTCTCCTCTATCGCGTGTTCTTATTCTTTCAACTATAATTTTTTCTTCTCAACATCTTGAAGGTTAGTATCTTTTCATATATCATCATATAATAGTAATTGATTTTATAATTTAAGATACGTTTTTGTTTGATGGAGAAAGAGTACATAACTGTCAAACAACAACACAATGAAAACACAAAAGGTGCAAATTAATAATGAAAGAAACAACAATCTCAAGTTTTCACAATTGATTGTTGTGGTCTGTAATGAATTAATTTTTGATATTATGTAAAATCAATTAATATTCTGTTAAGCATGTGAAGTTAATTTGCACCATTGCTATAGTTTCTCCGTTGATACGAGTTTCTGTAAAATTGCACTGATCAATTGTTTGAATTATATATACTATTTTAATTAGGAGCACCATATATATCATAAAACTATTTTAATAAAAAAATTGCCGGGCTCTTCTCTGCAAAACATAAAAAAATTATTTCAATGGGGGTTTTACCAATAAGCATTTCACATGGCCAATTTCAATGGGGATTTTAGATCTTAGCATTCGTTTTAGCAATAAAATTTACGCAATAAAAATTAAGAACTGCAGAGTTATTTACCCCAAAAGTTTTGGCTTCGGGCCAAAGGCGGTATCTAATAATATTCTATATGTTTTTAAAATTCAAAATTTTCACCACGTCATCTATAAAACTCCTACAATTGCTTCATTTTCAGTTCTCTTTTTCCTTGATTTTTCAAATTCTTTCTTCCATTTCAAATTCAATTAATTGCAATATATAGTTTTAAAATTCAAATAGCCACATCATATCCAAAACTCCTCCAATTGTTCCATTCTCAATTCTCTTTTTCCTTAATTTTTCAAAATTTTCCTCCATTTCAATTAATTAATTAATTAATTAATTAATATCACGTTAATAATGTCACAAATTTATCGAAATTGATAATAAATTTGATCAAGTATCTTTTATTAAATAAATAGTATTTGATATATACATACATGATTCAACATTTAAATAGTAATATTATTATGAATAATACGTTAAATCCGTCATAGTTATACAAAACTTTTTAGATATTATGACATAACATCAAGAAATAAATAAACATCATGTGTCAATTCGTTATTCGTCTCTAGGCTTAATCATTGAATTAAAAATTATTATATTCCGCTGTATCTTCTTTCCAATAATTCCTTCTAATAATAATTAAAGAAAAAATATGTCACGATATCTTCATTAGAAAGTTCAAATTCTTCTTTGAAATAGTAAATCTTGATATTATGTCAATTAACTACAATCTTGATATTTATATTAATTTAATTAATATTTATAGCTCTGTATCTATCCCACATTGAATGTACATGAGATGTCTCCAAATAAAAAAATTTCTCAACCAAAATATTGATGAAGTGGTTCATATTAATATCACATTAATAATGTCATGATTTTATCAGGATTGATAATAAGTACGAGACGATACTATTATGCATTATTCTGCAACCATGTAGCGTATCGACGAGTCGAGATAAGACGACACTACTATGTATTCGAGAATAACCATATAGCGTACCGACAAGACGAGACGATACTTTTATCAGGATTGGTAATAAGTACAAGACGATACTATCATGCATTATTCTGCAACCATGTAGCGTATCGACGAGTCGAAATAAGACGAGACTACTGTGTATCGGAGAATAACCATATAGCGTAAGACAAAATGAGACGATACTACCTTGTATTAGAGGCAACCATATGACATACAAACGAGACGAGAAGATACGTGACTAACGAGCAGTACTCTGATAAGGCAACCATACAACGCTACAACGAGGTGGACGAGACTAGCGTTCATTGGACCAAAATATTGATGAAATGGTTCATATTAATATCACATTAATAATGTCACGATTTTATCGGGATTGATAATAAGTACGAGATGAGACTATCATGCATTATTCTACAACCATGTAGCGTATCGACGAGTCGAGACAAGACGAGACTACTATGTATTAAGCTAACCATATAGCATACCAACAAGACTAGATGATACTACCGTGCATTAAAGGCAACCATGCATAATGGTTGCGATGAGACGAGACTACCGTGTATTATTCCGATGAGGCAACCATGCAGCATTCCAATGAGGTGAGACGAGACCACCATGCATTGGAGGCAAATAAGGACGAGACAAGACGAAGACAATAACCATGCATAATGGTTACTAAGAGACGAGACTACCATGTAGTATTTCGGCGAGGCAACCATGCAACACTCCAACGAGGTGAGACGAGACTACCGTGCATTGGAGGCAAATAAGGACGAGACAAGATGAGACTATCGTGCAATATTCTGACGAGACAACCATGCAACGCTCCAAAAAAGTGAAACGATCGTGTAACAATCCGGTGATGCAAGACAACCATGCGGCTAATCGTGACTCAAATAATTTAAGGATAATTAATTTTGCACAAATAAATCCATTGTGGGTCCAACACAAATTTCACATTCTCTATAACCATATTAATTCTTACATTATAACCATCTATAAATTTATGATATAAAACTTATATATATTTAAACAAAATACTAATGGATTTGGATAATTAATAAGTATTACAATTAACGAATTTGAGGACGAATGGTAGACTAATTCTTAAATAAAAATAATTACAAATCATAATATTAGTTTTATTGGACTCAAAATATCAAAAAATTCCCGTCGAATTTCGACGGACTACAAACTAGTAAGATAAAAATGATAGGGACTACCAAAATATGATATAATATTTCCTTGTTTGCTTTTCCCTCATTTTCTAGGGATAAACTTTCAATAAAAGAGAATCGAACCTTAGTCAACTATGTTTAATTGAAGAGTTAATGATTAAGGAGAAGCTTAGGTCAAAATCAGATAAGCTTAATTAGTGGTCTCTATATGCAGAAAGGTAGCTGTTATGCTTTGGGTTTGCAACCATCTATCTCATCATAGAGCTTCCACTCTCCATATAATAATTTATAACCACGATAAATTTCTCAAGCGATTAACTTCTCAAAATAAATAGCTTATAGAATAATATTATTATTCCGTTAAGAATTGAGATATCTACAGGTTGAACATTTGCACTTTTTAAATTTATTACCAAGCTAAATATTTCCAATTTCATAAAGTGTTGCTAATACTGGGATACATTGTGTTTATAAATTTATTCATGAAAGATACCAGTTAATCACATCTAATCATGAGAAAAAACGTAGTATAATTGTATGAAATAAATTTTTAATTAGCATATATACCAATTCTCTCATACAGTATTCCAATCTTATATATATCTTGATGTTTCACTACTATTAAAAACAACATATTCGACTTCTCCTTCACGCATTCCAAATCCTTGTAAGACTCCTTCCGAAAATCAATGGAAGTACATTTTTACTCATCAACCGTAAGAATAATTTAAAATATCAAGTTTTACTCTAGTAATGAACTGTATTAAATATTGGAGTAGCGTGAATTATTATCAGAAAAGATGACTTTACCTTAAAAATTCTATAATATGAAATATTGTAATGATATGAATTCGAAGTACTACTTAAAAGCTTAGAAAATATGAATTCACCGTTCAATAATTAGAACTATTATAATAATCTTTCAGCTGGTGGTGCTGATAAAAGCTCTAACTCTTGGCCACCGTGGACCAAAATGATTCTCCAAAGAGTTTGAGACCACAATCCACATGCGTGTACAGCTAAAGAGAGAATGATTGAGTGATACATGCAAAATATATATATACATGTTCAGGTGTGAAGGCATAATTTCGTGAGAAATAAGAATAATTTCTGTCCATTGATCTTGGAAGATCAGTGGATCAGATCTGTTTTTGATTGTGCAAAATGTTTTAACTGTTTGTGCAACAATTTATTTTACGTGAATATTGTTGCACAAAGTGTATTCAGTTG
>JAYJMF010312071.1:0-13203 GCA_036873715.1 Salvia sclarea
TTTTTGGGTATTGCTATTCGGACATAGTATGTACAGCCATACAATGTTTTTTTTTTTTTCAAATTCGACCGATTCAATTTAGAATCGATTTATCTAAGAAAGGAAAAATGTTATTCCTAAAATATATTTTACATAAATTTGTTTTCCATTATTTTATTTAAAAAAATTAATATTTAATAAAGTATTAAAACTATGCAAGGGATTAATTATATAGAGAAATTAAAATTTAAAATTTTCAATTTCAATTTGAAACTAAATTTTAAATGTGGAAAAGGATAAAATTGAAATACAATTAGCACACTAAGTTTTGAACTTAAATATTCTAATAATTTATTAAAATTATGCACTAAAATAATCTTGTATGGCTAATCTTATTCGGGTAGATTTATTAATTTTTTTAGGGGCACATTGACTCATCTAATCTAAAATATTCTTTTTCTTTTTGAAGAACTAATCTAAAATATTCTTAAAACATGTTTATCAATTTACATGCAGATCCCCAATGAATCAATTATTTACTGGCGAGCAAGCCTCCAATTTTCCACATCATCAATCGTTAATCGTTATCGAAGAAGATGATAAGAGTTGCGTGCAAATTTGGAATATTTAATGCAGAAATCTGTTGCCACTCTCCCTATTAATTTTTTCTCCATTTACTTCTTTAAAGACCAAACCAAATTGATACCTCTCCCACCTTCCAAAGTCTCTTCTGATCTCTCCATTTCTGATTGAAGAGAAGCAAATTTCTCAGCCAATATGCAGAAATTGTTTGCAGCGAGGTCCATCACTTCTTCATTATTCAGAAGAGCTCACCGTTCAGCACCTTTCTCCACATCATCTCTCCTTTTTGACGACACTCAGAAACAGGTGTTTTCCTTTTCTCCGCACTTGTGTAAATGCTATTTAGAGCTGTGTTTATGTGTAAATTTATGCACGTATTAATGCTGTTTTTCCTGTGTTTATGCTCAGTGCTGAATTGGCCTTTTCGATTGGATTATGGATTTTCTGAAATTGTAGCTGGAAATCTATTGATTTAGGGCGTTTTAGTGAGTTTTTCTTTGTAGTTGATCTTCCTTTCGCTATCTCTATTCTTTGACGATACTCAGAAACAGGTGTTTCCTTTTTTTCTGCACTTGTGTAAATGCTTTTTGGAGCTGTGTGTATGTGTAAATTATGCACGCATTATTGTTGCTTTGCTGTGTTTATGCTCAGTGGTATATTGGCCTTTTCGATTGGATAACGGATTTTCTGAAATTGTAGCTGGAAATTTATGAAAAATGTTGATTTAGGGCGTTTTAGTGAGTGTTTCTTTGTAGTTGATCTTCCTTTCGCTATTTGGTATTGTTTCCTGCTAAGTCCTAAGAAATGAATCCCAACTATTTAGTGATTTCTTAAATAATTATTTTTTCGAATTCTTTAAAGGATTGAAGTTAATTGCATCCAATTATGTACACTCTCAGCATTTTTTCTTCTGAAAATATCGGAATTTTACATTTAATTGCAGATTATACTGTTGAAACCTTACTGTTATTTTTGTTCTTCAATGGTGTCTTATATTCCAATTACTGCTTAATAACCCTTTTTTTGTGTTAACAGTTTAAAGAAAGTGTGTCTCAGTTCGCTCAAGAAAACATTGCACCTCATGCCGAAGATATAGACAGATCTAATTACTTCCCAAAGGTTATTTATGCTTCGGGATTCTCATATGCTATGTGCAATGCTAGTCAAATGCGCTTTAACTTTGTTGTTACCTTCTACCTCTTTAGGATGTTAATCTATGGAAATTGATGGGAGATTTTAGCCTCCATGGGATCACAGCCCCAGGTACAAACGGGTCGACACACTAATTTCTTTAGCTTTTACTTTTCAATGGAACTTGTGATGTGTGCTGACAAATTGTATCCGACATCCAATTGAACTCGACAGAGGAATATGGAGGACTCGGCCTCGGCTATATATACCATTGTATAGCTTTGGAAGAAATCAGCCGTGCCTCTGGGTCAGTTGGTCTTTCTTATGGTGCACATTCTAACCTATGCATAAATCAATTGGTAACTACTTTACCTGCAGTTTGAGTTAACATTTTGAACCAAGTACATACCTTTTGAGTTGTGTAATGTTGGTGATTTTCAGGTGAGGAATGGGACTCCTGCTCAGAAGCAAAAGTACTTGCCAAAGGTTTGCCCACATCTCACTTGTTCATTCTCAGTGAACTCTTCTTTGCTGATTCTGATTCCAAGTCTTTATTAAGAATGTGAAGTTCTGTCACTTCCCTAAAAGATTAAGTCTGCAATACAAACTGTTATCTAACCTATGGAATAGCAAAACAAATTAATTTCTGTTTGAGGGAAGATAATGCCTTCACTAGTGGTACTTTCTATTACCCGGGATTTCCATTCTTCAATATGGTTTTAAACCAGAGTGATGCACGAGATAGTTCAGAGGATTTAGTTTGTGAAGCTAATTAACTGCATTCTTGCTATTACAGTATTGTTACTGTCTTGCAGTTCATATATGTTCTTAGAGATAGTAACTAACTTCTCTTTGTGATATTATTCTGATGAAGCTAATAAGCGGGGAGCATGTAGGAGCTCTTGCAATGAGTGAACCTAATGGTAATTCATCAGTTCATCTGAACCTATATATATTTCTTCTTGCAAATATCAAATTGTGACCTCTGCTTCTGTTTTTTGAATACTTAGCTGGCTCCGACGTTGTTAGCATGAAGTGCAAAGCTGATCGTGGCAATGGTGGTTACATTCTCAATGGCAACAAGATGTGGTGCACTAATGGCCCTGTTGCCGAGACATTGGTACGTAAACTACAACCTTATTTATGGTGCTTACAACAGCTCTCTTAGTAACTCCACTAATTTGACAGTATTCACTAATGAAATAGGGAGAAGATAAAGCATAAAGAGTATTATGTGTTAGCATAAAAGCCTTTTGATATATTATGGGTAGGTGAAAAAATGTTATTCCTTATAGAAATTTCTCCAACAGCATGCAGTGCACTTTATAGGGGATTTTGACAAAAATCTGAAATTTGTAATGATATTCAATTGCATAATTTCATGATTTGAATTTTAGCTTTCAATGACTTTGTTTTGCTCATTACTTAGATTGGATCAGGTTGTCTATGCAAAAACAGATATGGCAGCTCACTCAAAAGGAATCACAGCATTTATCATAGAGAAGGATATGCCTGGGTATGAAATTTTTTCTGTTAGTGAAAGTGCACTGTTGTCAGCACCTTTTGTAGGTGTAAAAGTTTTAGCTTAAGCTATGTAGAGTGTAGACTATCAGGAATCAGGCATAGGCTAACCTAGGTTTGTCTCTGGGAAGTCCTAGATAGCTTGCATGTCATTTTACCATACAAATCCAAGAGGTGAATGAATATAACATTTTGATCTTGCAATTGCAATGATAAGGACAGGGAATGTAAATTGGATTTCTTTCGGTGTTCAAGATGGGCGGTTTGTGTGGTGGGTTTTCCAAATACTATTATGGGCAATTTAGGCACAGGGGCACAAGAAACAGAACGTCATTAGTTTTAGGGAAGTGAAAATTTGCAGTAAAGCTAATTCAGGAGATTTTTCTGCAATTAGAGAGGTTTTTTTTTTTTAACTGAACATTTCTGTTTCCTAATTGTGGATGCAGATTTAGCACTGCCCAGAAACTGGACAAACTTGGGATGCGTGGAAGTGATACGTAAGCATATTTTCTCCTGCAGCTTTTACTCTGATTTCAAATTTTATGTTGGCCTTCATTATGATTTCATCAAAATAATTGCAGATGCGAGCTAGTGTTTGAGAATTGCTTTGTTCCTGAAGAAAACGTTCTAGGCCAGGTGGGAAAAGGTATTTAAATTATCAGATCAAACTTAATCCCAGAATTTTAACATCGGAGAGGTCTTTGATAACGCTTTGATATATCAGGAGTTTATGTCATGATGTCGGGGTTAGATCTGGAGAGGCTTGTTTTGGCAGCAGGACCTCTAGGAATCATGCAGGCGTGTCTTGATACTGTTCTTCCCTATGTCAAACAGCGAGAACAATTTGGCCGACCAATTGGGGAATTCCAATTCATACAGGTCGAAAAAAGTTGCTGATATGTATACTGCAATTATTCTACAATCCGTCACTGAACTTGAAATTGTACCAAGTGCAGGGAAAGGTTGCTGATATGTATACTGCATTACAGTCTTCAAGGTGGGAGATTTAGATTTTGTCATTACTTTCATACTAACGTTCATTCACGCAGATACTATAACAAATTATTTCTGTACGTTTCAGGTCATATGTATACTCCGTTGCGAGGGACTGTGACAGTGGGATTATTAATCCAAAGGTTTGCAACATCTCCATCTTTTTCTTGGGCTAAATTTGAGGCCCTTTCTTCGAAGCCTATTAAATTTTTTCGTGCAGGACTGTGCCGGTGTCATACTTTGTGCAGCTGAAAGAGCTACACAAGTTGCTCTTCAGGTACAAATTCATTAATGCTGAATCATGAATAAATGAGTACTAGTGAGCTGACTTTTTGAGTCGTTGATTCTGTTTCAGGCGATTCAATGCCTGGGAGGCAATGGCTACGTAAACGAGTACCCAACTGGGCGTTTCCTGAGGGATGCCAAATTATACGAGATTGGAGCTGGAACGAGTGAAATTCGAAGGATGATTATCGGCCGTGAGCTCTTCAAGGAACAGTGAGGATGCTGCTGCTCAATACTGTGGTCTAAGCATCTTAAATTTATGCTGTTCCACTTGATCTCACCTCTTAGGCTGTAATTTCACTCACCAACCCTTACAAAGTTATATAAAAAATATTCCGTCAAAAGTTTCAGGTTCGACTTCATCGACTCATACAAGTACTGCAGTATTATACTATAAACTCAAGTATTGTAGTATAATCTATAGTTTTTTGAAGATTGTGAAATGTTGGGGGTGTTTTTATAGCATGTTAACCTGAACAAATGATGCGAACAAGACAATTAGTTTCAACGCCGAATATATGTCTGGCCGTTTGGCATTTCATAAACCGAGAAACAGTGTCGAGCACGATAGATACAAATAGAATCTTAGACAGCAGTTAGTTTGCTCGTAGTTTTCTCACGAAACCGGCCCAATGCTCACCCCTAATTTAAATCAGCGTCGCGTCGTTATCAGGCGCGTTGCATGCTAAACAGCCTCTGTAGTTGAAGGAGGAGGTTGTCGCAGCCGTGCAGTTGTGAGACATTAACGGCTCGACCTACCAAGTGATGTCGCATGGGTGCAGTTTCCGGCAGCCTCTGTCCTTTGAAGATGGGCGGAAACGGCAGCCTTCTACCTCCCTCAGAAGCTAGAGGGTAGAAGCTAGGTGCCGCCGTTTCTTGGCCTTGCAACGCCCTTCGAAACCAATCACCATTGCTCCTCACCATCATCTTCTTTGTTACCACTTCTTGACCTTGCAACACCTTTGGGAACCAATCACCATTGCTCATCATCATCATCTTTGCTACCTTTTCTTGACCTTGCAAGACCTTACCGGATCTCACGTAATCTCCACAGCCAACCGGAGACGTCTGCAGGCTCGACCTGGGTCTCTTTAAACTCGGGAAGACGTAAGCAGATGAGGCCTCAACATCCCATGGAGAGACCCGTTCCTGCTGATCCACTACGTGGTCCCAACGGACCTACAAATACGAGACACCACTCGTTCTTGAATATGCAAGAAAAGGGAGAAAGTAAAGCCAATCTAGTTGAGATTATATACACTTACTATGAGACATCTCCATTTAGAGTTGGGCCATCTGTAGGGATCAACATCACTCACTCCAGTCACCACTCCACTCAACCTGCAAGAGCCAATACAATCGCATTTGTTCAAAGAGATGAATCCAAAGGATAATGCAACTTAAAACTCAATCTTAATCTCATCGAACCTTCTTTCCGGAGAATCATCCGAGTCGTATTTCATCTTGAATGTCGTGCCCACGGGTATGGGGGAGGCGGTACACTCCAAGTATTTCCGGTAGGGAACAACAAAATGGGAGTGCCTTGCCCTGTTTATAAGTTTAGTTATTACACCTCAATTCTCAAATAAAAAAGTAAGAAAAATGCATCAAAAAACATACCTAGGGCTATAGACTACATTAAACATGCCATTGCTAGACAATGCATTTGCCACATTAGAGAGGAGATTGGTATAGCAATTCTGGTTCTTGATGACTGCATCAGGCAGTCCCTTTCTCGGCCGAGCAGCTCGACGGATTCCAAGGCGCACGTCTCCGCCTTCTCCCCTACCAATGTAAACCAATCATCAACATCAAACAAAATACAACCAACACAACTTTGTTGCTTCAAAAAAAAATCTATGTACCTCATGAATAGAACCGCATCACCCGAAACAAGATTCTTGCGACTCACAAACGCGCTCCACCCCGTTGTGAGCAAGTGTCGTCGCGGCTGGCCTGCAGAGTCCATAGACCAGACACCAACATAAGCACACCATAACTTAGATGACAAAAGAAACACTAATGCCAACAATACCTCTGTAGATATGTCTGAATTTCCACTCGACTCCGTGGAGGTCAGTCGCCACGAGCTCCTGGGAGGGCCTTAGCTCTTCATAGTTCTGCACAAAGGAACATGTTATGAGAATGCAATTAGGCAGAGTCAAGACGGGCCAGTCGATGAAAACGCAAACGCACCAGAGGCGGGAAGCAGTCCTCAGCAGCTCTACGAGGAACGGAGAAGCCGCCATGGGTGCTCGTATCGGAAGCTGTGAGGGTCTTGCAGAACATGTGTGAACTTGAACTCCACTTACCACTCTCCTCCACTCCCACATTTTCCTTCTCCAATTTCACACCTACCATCTACATATACAGTAACTTTAAACATCACTTACAAACTCTCAAATTTAAGCAAAATCATGAATTCACCTTGAAAGTTGATGAATATGTCAGAAAAATTTGTAAATAAAAAAACATGAATTTTTTTACTGGGCTCGAGTCCCATAAGTTGCGAAAATTCTATTATTTTCCGTGTATTTTGATTCATAAACTTTCTAGACAGATTCATCAACTTTCACAGTGAATTCATGATTTCTCCCAGTTCTCACGTTCTGACGATAAAAAAAAAAAAAGTTTCTACGTTAAGTCGTTAACCTCCCCCATTAATTACATATGCTCTAAAATGAGTTGAGATATGATAAAAAAAAAAAGAGCACCTTTGGCAGGGGATTGAGAGATAGCTGAGTGTAAACTTCATCATTTTCATTGTTAGCCTATAAAAAAAAGGGAAGCATTGAGTCAAAAAATAGCACCAACACAACACATTCTTGAAATAACAATAACAACAAAAAAGAAAATCATACAATGAGCTGAACATCCACAACTCTACATAGAATCTGAGGAGGGAGATGAGAGAAATGAGCCTCAGAAGGTGTGAAATTGGCCTGCTCCAAGTGGCCTTGAGGGAAATACACAACCAAATCTCCCTTCTTGTGGAGAATGGTGAGAGGTCCAGCACAGGCATGCCAGAGCTCCACGTAGATCGACGACGACGACGTCGACAGCGACGAAGATAAAGATAAAGATGAAGATGAAGTAGAATTAGAGAGAGTGAAATCATCACATGCATTACTATCCTCATCAGAGACAGCTAGGTTGAGATCAATTTCCATGAGGGCTGCTGCCAAAAGGGGAAAAAGGGATTTGAGTTAAGACTTAGTTATGAATGCAGAAGGAGGGCTAAAAAAGGAAAGATGGAATAAGCAGGAAGCAGGGAGTGGTGTTGTGTATTGGGAAAAAAAGGGAATTGGTGGGGAGGAAAGGCATAAAAGGCTGTGCTTTTAAAGAAAGAATTAATGGAGAGAGAGAAAAGTCAAGCTTTGAAGGAGAAAAGGGAGTTGTGATTAGTTCGGCATTAGCAGTTGAATGAGAAGCAGTTGCAGTTGGGATTAACCACTGCTAAAAGCCAATGTAGTTGTAGTTGTGAGCTCAATTCAACTTCAAACTTTTTAAAAATAAAAAATAAAATAAAATAATAATTCGTGTGTGTGAAGCTCACGCGCATGTGAGTGTGTGTGCGAGGGAGAGAGAGAGAGTGAGGGGCGGGGGGAAATTCTCCTTCCAGAGTTTCTGTTGTTTCTTCTCTGGTTTGATTTGATATGGCAAAGTGTTGTTCATTATTATTGCAAATTCACCCACCTCTTGATGGAGAAGTAAAAAAAAAGATTCCAAATTTACTTGTCCAACCCCAAAATTACTCCAATAATCATGTAGTAATTGTGTGTCAAATATAAAGTGAATTTTGTATTTATCAATATTGTTTTGACAATCAATCTCACATGAGTGAGTATTCGAATATTTGAAGGGAATCAATTGAATTTACAGAAACAACTCCTCGCATTCGTGGTATGTGATAGGGGTAGAATGAGAATGGAATTTGGGCTGGGATATATTTAGAGTGATGTATCTTATCCACCAATACAGTTCAAGATTTATCACTGTCTATTTTAGTTTTTCAGTTAATAATTTTACTTTGATTAGTTAATTTGTCTATAAATACATTAACTTTGCACTGAACACGAACCCCTTTTTCAATCAAAAAAGTTCACCGACTAAAGAATTGTCTGATTATGCACAAGCGAATAATTTCGATAAGGCCGTATAGGACATTTCATATTATGTGACTGACTATACTTGTGTTATTATGCGACCATATGACTATGACCTGACTTATTAATATAACACACTCAAACGAGTTTCCACTGAATCCTAAACTCCATTTCACTAGGCGTGTCCCATTTACATTTTGCACGCTGATTATATCTTTTTATGTAATTTCTAGCCCAAAAAATAAACGAGACAAGTCTGATTTGGCCACCGGAAATAGACTGTGTCAAATCTAGTGAGACGAAAGTAGTATATTTTTTGGTTGGAAAAATAGTCCGTGTTCAATTATAGAAAAATCGCAAAATTTGTATATTTTCATGCAATTAACCCCATTACACATATATTAGTAGTATTAGAATTAGAATTTATATTGTAATAAGATTGTGTAATTTTTTTTTGTATGTGTGTGTGAAATATTCCCAGTGAAAAGAGCGCATGCAGAGCGGGTAAGTCGCAGAGAATCCCGGTCTCTGAGAAGTAAAGATCCGGTTTATTAGCGCGGTAAAATGCTGCACACGAACACTTCAAAAGCCTGTTACCGTCACCGTCACCGTCACCGTCACCGTTACTTTTACTGTTACTTTACCCCCTCCCTTCCCTCCGCCTCCGCTTTAGGGGGCGTGTAATTTGTCATTCTTTCACAAATAGACTAGTAATTCAATAATAATTCTCTCTAAATTAATTGCACTCCACCACTAGATCAATTTCCTCGTTATTATTATTATTAAAAACAAAATCAGTTTCTCTCTCTCTCTCACACAAACAGAGAGAGAGAGAGAGAGAGATACACGCAAATATATAGATACAAGGTAATCTGAGATGTCACAGAGAGGTGCAGTGTGCAGTGACTTTATTAAAGTCACAATTGTAGCATTGTCTCTTTATAGCGAGAGCGACGCCACCGCAAACAATGCATATAAATAAACAAATAAATAAAAGAAATGAAAAGTAGAGATAGAGATAGAAGAGGCGTTATCGCAATCAGAGATAGAGATAGAGATAGAGATAGAGATAGAGAGAGAGAGAGACGAGCAGTGTTGTGTGAGTGTGTTTTATGTGCTTTAATCGAGCCATGTTTGTCGGGGGGAGTCCGGATGTGGGGTGGGGCCCATTTCCCGCTTATTTTTAGCCCGCTTTCGTCGTACCTATTTCTCTCACCCTTCTCCTTTATTCATCTCATTTTCCCCTTTTTTTTTTTTCAAAATTTAAAGGTATTTCATAAATTGCCAAAAGCCAATATCCCAGAAAGGCACACTTCTGTGACGCCGGATTCACCCATATCAATGGAGTGTATTGATAGGGTACGGACTACATACGATTTCACAGACGTTTTTGCGAGCCAATCAGGAAAATTAGCAGTCCGATCACAATAACACAAAATTCTTATTTAAATAGTACTATCTCCATCCCATTACACATGATACGCTTTCCATTTTGAGCTGTCCTATTAGTAATGGCACAAACTTAAAAAGGAAATAAATTTGTCTTAAAAAATTAGTCAACAAAAGTGGTTACACCATTTTACACGTAAAAACACTACTTTCTTAATCTTCGTGCCCAAAAATAGGGTGTTATGTTTAATGGGACGGAAGAAGTATACTACTATGCTCCTCTTTCGATAGGGATTAAAAAAAAATCTTTTACTGTGCAAGTAAAAGATGAAGTGGATTTAATAAATAATTTTAATTTCTTAACTTTTTAAATCTCTTTTTTCTTCACTATAATAACACAAAATTCTTCTCTTTAAAAAAAACAAAAAAAACTTAAAAGTATTTCATAAATCACAAAAGGTCAGTAGCCACATTATCCTTAGAGGCATATTTTTGTGAGGTTAGAATAATCAACTCTATTAATTGAGTGTATTGATGATGGTTCTTGCACGACTGATCTGACATAAGTTTTTGTGATAGCCTTAAGCTAATTAGAAAAATTAGTAGTCCGACTCCGACCATAATAACACAAAATTCTTATTTAAATAGTATGCTACTATGCTCCTCTCTCGAATGGGGTTTTTTCTTACAAGATTCTTTTACTATGCAAATGAAGTGGATTTAATAAATAATTCTAATTTTTTACAATTAAAATGAGATGATTTTTGGCTATTGAATTTCATGTCAGTTTTTTAATTTATCACATGTCTGCCACGTAATAAAGATTTATATTAGGGTACTTTAAAATAATATTTGGATGTAATATTCAAAATCAAAAGTGGGTCAAGTTGGTGAATTTTGAATCAAATCAACTCAATGAACAATTTTAGAGCGGTACTATTTGGGCATATTATGGGCACCCACTTGAAGGTAGATTAATAAGTTTAAAGTGTTAATTACTATTTTCTAGCTTTAATATCATATTAAAATTATATTTTTAAATTAGCTAAAATATTAGTTTGATTAAAATAATATTCTTAACTTTACAAAATAAAATAAAATAAAATATTAGTATTAATGGTTAATTCATATTTATGACAAAACAATAATTCTTTTTTATTTTGAACCAAAAAATCCAAATTAATCATTTTTTTTCTATTAAACCAATTTATGACTACCTATAATGTCGTTGTATAGATTTATTCAACTATTTATACATCTCTTTCTTGAAATCGAGTACCCTTTTAGCTTCTTATGTACCACAGGTTTAACACTATATTAAAAATCTCCATCCTTAATTTTTTTTCGAATTTGTGGATATAAAGAGGGTAGGGGTGAATTGATTAATTCGGTTCCCATAGTCGGAGGCATAAGTTATAAATGAAGTCATCAATGGTCTCACAGACACAAACATAATTTTTCAATGCAAGACCATTAAATTCACTAGTGGTTATTACGAAACGGTAAAAGACAAAAGCCCAACAAAATAAAGATCCAATTCACTATAGTTTATAAAGACCAATCAAAACAATAAATGATTTCAACTTGAACTTGACCAGCTTTAGCTTACAAACTAACAACTACCCCAAATTCAAAAGAGAAAAAACAAGTTAAAAACAGTGTATAATCTCCACTTCTAACATGAACTACTCCTATACCACAATTCACAACATTCAACATCACAAATTCCACAACCCTAAAATTTCAAAGACTTGAAAAAAAAGGATCAATACCTACTTTCTTCAGCATTTTGATTTGGCAAAATGATCACTTTGGTTATGAACACTTGCATTCGCTTCTTCCGCGGCCGCCTTCTACAGCCTCCACATTTGCACGACATTCTTCTTTCACGAGCCCATAGCTAACCGACACCTTTCTCCACACCTTTCTCCACTCGTCTTCCTCACTAACGTGCTCGTGTCGTGCCAGATACTTCTTCAATTCAACTCTCAAGTTACGAATAGGCTACACGATAAATCCACACAAATGAATCCTCTCACTCAGATAAGAATACACGAATCAGAATGCCTCAAAAGGGGAAATGAAACTCACCTCTGCATTGCAGTCGAAAGCCAGTGAAAAGAAGGCAGCAGAGACCGAATGCTTCCCCACAGACTCTGCCAATTTGATCTGAGACAGCCAGTAAGAGGCCGTCTCGAGCTTGTCGAACCTGCATTTACTGCACTTCTCCGCGCTGTGATAAGGCGTGACAACTCTTCGCTTCACTATGATGGCATTCAAAGGAGTGTGAAACTCAACAGCATTTCCATCATCCAAATTCTTTCCATTTCTTCCAAACCCCTTTTCTTGAAAACACACGGTTTTCTTCCTCGCCCTAACCGGGGTTCTCTCAGACGGCTTCCCAGCCCAAAAAATTGGGCGCCGTGGGATCGGTGATCGAGTTGCTTGGGGTGGTTTTGTTACTTTTGAGGGCTTCTTTAGCAGCCCCGATGCCGGTTTGGGCTTGGGTTTGGCAGGCTTCTCGAGCACCGGCCTCGTCTTCAAAGGAATGTTGGGGTTTCGGGCGGTTCCAAACACTCGTTTTTCCCTGCAACCAAACACAGAGGAATTCGTTCACTTTTCATTCAGGCATTAAAGCAAACACCTTGTGGACCCCAATTTTTTCACCTGTGAATGAGCGATTCACCCTTCGCAGTGATTTTCGTGGGATCTGAGATATTCCTGGTAGATTTTGGCTTCATAATTTGGGGTCTAACTGCAAAAATTTCATGAAAATTCAAGAAAAACTGCTTCAAATTACATTCCACCGTAAAAGTGAGCATCGATAAAATAGGAAGAAGAAAAAACAATAACAAAAATTACCGGGAAACGGAGTGGGATGAAGATCCATTGCCGAGAAAGATCAGAACTACAATTGGGTTTCGGATTTCTTGAGAATTGAATGAATCTATCTGATTTCGCCCCTTTTTTTACTGTTGGATAAATGGAGACCGTTATGTTTTAAATGAAGGAAGAGCGGGAACAGTTTTACTTATAAAAAACTAGTAAGTAATTTATTATACGCTCCCTAATCTTGGCCCAATGGGCCAGAGATTCCATTCCCAGATATATTGAGGCCATTTTAGAATGTATAATGTAAAATGTATTATTATTATTATTATTATTATTATTATTATTATTATTATTATTATTATTATTATTATTATTATTATTATTA
>JAYJMF010312291.1:0-13200 GCA_036873715.1 Salvia sclarea
TTTTATTAATATTATTGAAAGTGTAGGATATTTTTGGTACAAACAACATAGTTTAGGATATAATTTGATATTTGCCCATTATTTTATGGAGTTGGAGCCTAAATTGCGCATAGGAGGCCACTAAAAGGAAAATAAAAAGCCCATTTATTGGGGTGCATTAACTTTTCATTTCACAATGTTTAGCATTAATAACTCCCAATTAATTACAATACTATAGTGAAGTTTGAATAATAGAGATATTTGGACAGAAGCTCATAATACTAATTAACATCTAATAGTTTTTATATTAATTAGTATTCCCAGTTCATATCATACATACTTAAATACCAATTTATACTTGAACATATGTTCATTATTCACATATATATTACTAAAATAAAAAATATAAACATAGCTCCACATAGAGCATCTTGGATTCTTGAATCATAAAAAGACAAAGTGCCCATGATTTGACCAAAGCAACTAGGAGATCCAAACAACAATACTTCATTTTCCTGGTCACAACATATATAATTAATTGTTTTGAGGGGTGCAAAAAACCAGGTTTTGAGGAATGGGCTGTTTCCCAATTTATTTATTTGAGGAGTATTATTTATTTTTCTCCAAATCTTTTATTTATTTATTGTTGCAGAGAAAGCTGTGGGTGCTGCAGAAGGGGATGTATATGCCCTGCATATTCAAACCTCATTTCTATTTAAATTACTCTTTTTTGGACACATGTAGAAAGATACAAATCCTATAAAAGCCTTAGCAGATCCACTAAGATTTCTTAGATTATATAAGAGTGCCATATTTTGAATCTTAGCTTACATATTTTCTTTGAAAGTTTGGTGTTTTTGTCCCTTTTAAAAAAATCCACTCTAACATACAACAACCTTGATTTTTTACTTTTATTATATAATAAAATCTCTATCAACGAATTTTATGTACGTTCATACATACATTAATTAATACTAATACAAACAAAATGATAATAATGTTTACTGTATCTAGTCAATAATAGTTTGTTTCTTGCAAGCAATTATTCATAATATACTGCTATCGACTGAGAAGACATAGTTATCCAAAATAGGAACTTTTGGTGTAGAAGTTCTAATAATAACATCTTTCTTTTTCTTTGAAAAAAATAAAAATTTGTCCCCTTTTTTAGTTCAATATTTATATAGCACAGATCTCCGTTATAATCGAGCCACCCATAAATATAAATAATAATTTAAATTTAACGGTATAATGATTATAAATTAAAGCCTACGAGTATTATTTATTCCTTGTACCCACATTCAAACAGCATCTCGAATATCCTAGAAGTTTAATTTAGCACGGAAATGATTGTTTGAGTCTATTAGTTTTGGGTGAAGTCGAGGACACGTAGCTCAAATGATAAAGTCGAGGCACCCGCCTTCGTGTGGATAGTTGTCTCGCCTTTGTGCAGGTCGTGGTCCCGCATGCGAGCAGATAGTTGTCCCGTCTTTTTTCGATGTAGAGTTCCCGCTTGCTTGTAGTGTTGAGCTTGAATCTCGCCCTTGTGTACTGTAGATTGTGGTCCTGCCTGTCGGTGGCGGAGCTAGGAATTTACGAATGGACGGACGAAATTATATTTTTGTATTTGAAAACAAGTTTGGACGGGCGAAATTATATTTTTACATACAAAAATTGAGAAAAATACAACTAAAAGATAAACATAATAGCATTAAAAAAAATTTCCCGAGCAGCCGTGAGGCATGCCGGGGCTTGGATCCGCCCCTACTGCCTGCTTCGGATGCATATTTTATTTTTATAAGATCTCAAAATTATCTAAATTTTGTGCAAATTATCATGCAAATGCCCCCACCAATGAACCAAATATCTTGAAAATTATTAAAGTTCAACACTTTACCGCATAAAAATGGGATGGCGACCTGCTCGTAGGCCAGTGGCGAATGTAGGAAAAAACCTTCGTAGGGGCTATGTTTTCGAAATTGTTAAGATATTATATACGTATCATTTATATTTTTTTTTTCAAAAATAGAAAAGAATGAAAATCAAATTGGTTATTGGTGGATCAAGATTTTGCTCCTTTCAAAGTTATTGAAAATAAAAATAAAAAAATCATACCTTTTGTAGCTTAAAGACTATTCCTCTTTAAAGGATAGCCTTTTCCCTCTCACCTCTCCCCATAAGACCATAGCCTCTGCTATTTCTATTTCCACACTAACATAAACTCTCTCAACATTCACTGCCTTCTCTCTCACACACTCAACAACACAGATTTCACCTCCCATTTTCACACACACACTGTATAAATACACAGAGAGCAAGCAGTTGATGAAAATGGAATCCAATCTCACAGCAGCTGAAGAAGAAGAAGAAGAAGAAGAATACATAAACATGGAGCTGAGCTCTTCCCCCTCCAAATCCCCTCCCAAAATCAACGAATTCGAATTCCAATTCTTCTCCTCCGCCTCCGAATCCTCCGCCGACGACCTCTTCTTCAAGGGCAAGCTCCTCCCCCTCCACCTCCCCCCCCGCCGCCAAATGCTCCACAATCTCACCTCCACCGCCGCCTTCCGCCGCCACTGCTCCACCGCGCCCTGCACCTCCTCCAACACCCCCTCCGATTCCCGCAACATCTCCCCCTCCCAATCCTGCCGCGCCAGCTGCGACCTAAACCCTAGCGAATTAGCCCCCTTTCAATTCCAATTTCAATTCCCCACCCAAATCAACGCCTTTTTCCCCAATCCTCACCACGAATCATCATCACACGCCGCATCGTGGTCGAAGAGGCTCAGATTGAAGCGCTCCTTCCTCGCGCAGAAGCTCAGATCCTTCAAATCCTTCTTCAGGAAATCTGACGGCGAGAGCTCGTCGCCCGCCGCCGCCGTCAGATACTCCAGATTCGGGAGGAAATTCGCCGATTTGGTCAGGAGAAACGGAATCGACGATCACCGGAGATCCTTCTCCGGCGCAATCGCCGCCGATTTCTCTGCCACCGCGACGAATTGCTCCTCCTCGTCGTCGTTGTCGTCTTCCTCGTCGTCGTTCAATTCGAGCGGAGGCTTGCATGAGCTGCAGTTTCTGCGGCGGAGCAGCAGCGCCGCCGAGATTGAGGTCTCCATTGATGCAGCTATCGCCCATTGCAAGAAATCTATGGTTGATTCCTCTTTCTCGTCCAATTGAATTGGAATTTTGTATCAAATTAGTTTAGTTTCTTCAATGATTTCATCTTGTTATCCAAAAGAAATTACCTCTCACAAAAATATGGCATTGTTAGATGAGATTTATTTATTTATTTATTTATTATTATTATATTTTTTTTATGTTGATGAGATAAGTATATTAAAAATCATACCTTTATTTTATCTGAAATATAAAGGTGAAAGGGAAGTAGGGAAAGAAAAAGATAGAAAGTAGTCCAAACTTTTCATATATGAAAAGAAGTCAGAAAATTAGAAAGTATATATTGGTTGTGCTACATTTGGTGTAGCATCTGTATTTAAAAAAAAAATATATATATATATATATATATATTTACACACTTTTTAGTAAGTCCTATTTATAGTGGAAAATTTTCATTGAAGGAAGACTATAAGATGTAATATAAATATAATTTTTCTAGGTATGTTGCATTCATTATAGCTACAAAGATATCCATGCAAGTATGCATTTGTTGGTATTTACCTTGTTGAGACTTAGACACATTAATTGGAGGTTTTGAACTATTATATGGTGGACCATGTGAGAGAAAAATCCAACTTCAACCAATGATGTCTATATCCTATTCCTAACTAACAAAGAAAATAATTTTTCTTGTACTTTTTGGATGTGGGGTGAATGTTTTCCAAAATGATCCTTGTAAGAAAGTGATAAATGTGTACCAACATCTTTTATTTGTCAATACAAAGTAGCAAAAGTTGTTGAAGGAATCTTTGCATTTATACTTTTAAGGAGATGTAAAGGTCACTTGGAGTTGGGACCAATAACTTACCAAATTCATGGTTAACTCTCTCCCCAAAAACACACACACACACATGCACAAAGAGGTTTATGTTATCTTTTTGCCCTATTTCATAACAAAAATTTTGATCTCTTTTTCTAAAAAACATGCACCACATGCCCTAATTGAAGAAAATGTACTTAGATGTTGATGGATTGTCTTGTTTTTCGTAAAAAGCCTTTGTACTTGTCAGAAAAGTGTAAGATTCGAGGTAGCCAGTTGTATAAAGTATCCAGTTATATTATACGAATGCATACCTCAGGTCCTTTCACTTTTCTAACAAGTGTAAAGACTTTTGCGAAAAACAATACAATCCATCAACATCTAAGAGTATTTTCGCTAATTAGACTATGTGATGCATGGTTCTTATAAAATATGATAAAACTGACCTTTTATTATAAAAATTGGCAAAAAATCTATTACCATAAAATAAATCCCCTAAAACTTGTCCATATGCATCCTAGATGTAAGGTGCATAATTGAGATTTGGATCGAGCTTGGTGATTGATCAATTAGATGTGGCAAATCTTTTAGATTCAATGATTGTTCATAACCAAGAAAATGGAGAATTTCTATACCATTTTTTAATTGGACTATGACTTGGATTAGTATGTTGTTTTTTTGAGGAAATTTTGCACATGTAATTCTATCCAATATATTTAGACAGCCTATGCCAATATTGGACCAGTCCACTATCCACTATAATTTGTTGATATCCCTCAATAAAGGGAAAAATACAAGGAACCAACGAGCTACCATCATTTTCTTGCACATACATATTTCCATTCAATCCTTTCTTTCATTTCCTTTTTTTCGCTTTTCTGCACATGCCTAGTAATCTTTGGAGTATTTCACGTGAGACAGTTTTATAGATAAAAATATATGAGACATGTGAAGATTCAAATTCAAATACAGTTAAATATTGACATAGTTAAAAAAAAAGACAAATATTTGCGTTAGGCCGGCCTATCGTTAGGCCAATTATTTGCCACTCCTATTAAGCCATGAGTCGAGCGAGGGGGAGCCGAAGGCGAACCCGGAGCGAGCTGTAAAAGCATATTTGTTGCCGGTTTCATTATCTATATATTAATTATTGAAGCCGAAGGCGGAGCCGTTTGTTGTTTGCCGCCCCCTCGGTCTCATTATTTATATATTAATTGGGCCGGCCTAACGTAAATGTGCTTCAGAAACAAAATATCACCGGATACAGGTTTTTATCTAGATTTTGTGTCTTGATATTTTTCTTAATGATGCTAAAAAGATTAGAGTATCAAACAAGTAATTCCATGATCAGCTCGTAGTGATATATACTAAACAAGGATGAAACCATAATATAATTGTTGTTAAGGTGCTTAGCTTAACTTACTCATTGCACTTTATTAAAATGCATTTGAGATTCTCTATCTTATTTTTGGTGTCTTATCGCATATATTTTGCTATATATCAATTTATATTAATTTTTCACAGTTTTCTTAATTTTTTTTCCTTCAATTTTTTATCTCTTGTGTTTTAGTGTAATATTACAATTATTAATCAGCGTTAATTATTCCAATTAGAAGTTATAATTATTTCTTTACAATTAATCAGTAAGTGTTTTGTTAATAATTGATTATAATACTCCCTCCGTCCCATTAGTATTGACACTATTTCCTTTTTAGTTTGTCCCATTAGTAATGACACATACTAAAAAATGTAAGAATTTTGCCTTCAAAAAACTAGTCAACTTAGTGGAGCCCACCATTTTACACACAAAAACACCACTTTTTCTTAATTTTCGTGCCCAAAAATAAGGTGTCAATACTAATGGGACGGAGGGAGTAATTGTTTTTCCATCATTAAGGTATAATTTTTCTATGCTTCAAATTTTGCAGTAAAAGATATTGAATAAAGTTCATTGTAAGATAATAGGTTTTATTATTCAATAAAGATGAATAATTCATTGAATATAGTAGTGCAATACTAGTTGGGCTAGCTTGGACATAACAAGAAACTAATAATATTGAAACTAATAATATTGGAATATAGAATCTAAATTCAAATGTCTGGACGAGAAGTGCAGGATTTCTTTCCTATTATAGTACTTGAGATTGCTCTAGATTCCTCCTAGTTGGCATTCAAGCACCAATCTTTCATTAAATTCTCCAAAACAGCTAACAAAATCTAGGAGAAGTAGGGATGCCAACGGAGCATGTGCCCTATTGGGTATTGGCGTATTGCTTTCCCGCCTCCCTATACCTGACTCGTTATCTGTTTAAATCGGAACAAAAATCAGGCAATTACTTGACGAAGGAACAATACTAATCGGAAACTCAACTAGTTATTACTCCTTCTGTCTCATTCTTCTTGTCCCCTTTCTTTGGGCACAGAGATTAAGAAAGTGGAGTTGATGAGCGTGAGAGAATATAGTACATATGGGGTCCACATGCTTTTTGTGTGTAAATTTTTGCCAAAAAAAGAAATGGGATAAGAAGAATGGGACGGCCCAAATAGGAAAGCGGAACAAGAAGAATGAGACGGAGGGAGTATTACTTATTTTTTAATTATTATCATAAAAAAATGTACATATATGTTTGTATAGGGACGAGTTCATGCAGATATTTACACTCGCCAACCAGGCGACCACCCCAAGCCCAATTCGTGTATACTCCCTCTCTATCCCTATAGGCATTTTGCTTCAGTTTTATTTTTTATCCAAATAAGTGTCCTATTTATGTTTCAATATGAAAATAGAGTAAATTTTCCAATATATTTACAATTTCCGATGCGATAAGAGGTCAAAAATAAAATCGTCCCTCTCCTTAATCCGTGCAGAATAAGGTCACGAGACACTTATTGAGATACGAATGGAGTAACTCTATATATCCGATCCAAATCGATCCCATCCCTCAATAGAGGAAAGCAAATGCATCATCATCATCATCACCACTCATAATTAACATAATATATACTAGCGTGTAGCCCGTCGAGTTCCGACAGCTCTAGAGAGCATAGAGCTTGTTGCACGCCTCGTCCGCAGCGTCGGAGTCGGACATGACCGACACCGACCAAGACTGCGACCGGCTATTCCTGGCCGACCGCCGGAGGCTCCTTAGGTTGGAGGCCTCAATCCTATGCATCACCACCCAATAGCACAATGTGCCGAGGGTGGTGGCCATGATCAAGCTCCCGACGACGGTGACGCCGACGGCGAGCCACCGCTCCTCCTCCCCGACGATGATGTAGCACAGGGCGAGGAACGCCACCGACACGAAGGCGCAGGCGAGCCACATGAGCTTGTTGATGACCGCCATCATCTGCTTCTTCGCCCGCCGCTCCACCACCACCACCGACGTCTGCACCACCACCACCGCCAGCGATATGAACAGCGCCAGCGAGTCGAATAAAAGAAAAACAATAAATTCCACGTTGGGCGCGATGTTGGCCTCCCCGAGGGAGAGCCCCTCGGCGGCGCCGCCCCCTTTTCCGGCGGCGGAGGAGTCGGCGTACTGGCCGGGGAGGGTGAAGATGGCGGCGAAGGCGACGGTGGCGATGAGGACGGCGACAACGGTGGTGGAGGTGATGGCGTTGTTGAGGCCCTCGGACTGCATCTTGCCGAGGCGCTTGGCGATGCCGCGGACGCGGCGGCGCGTCTGGCGCGTGTGGTGGAGCTGGTCGTGGACCTCGTGCTTGATGTCGCTCACCGTCTGCTTCAGCTGCCGGGCAGCCGCCGGCTGCCCGGAGGCGAGGGATTTGGCGCTCTTCACGCCAGACTGCTGGAGGAGGGCTGCGGTGGCGGCGTGGCCGGTCTTCTCCGCCGTGTCGAAGGCGGTCTCGCCGGATTTGTTGATGGCTTCTTTGTTTAGCTCTTTGTGCTTCAGCAGAGCTTCCAAAATCTGCACATTTTGATAAAAAAGCATCACACATTTTAGAGATAGGAATTTTAAGTGTTTTTTTCAGGTAAATAAAATTGTGCAACCAATAAAATCTGCACATTTTGATAAACGCATAACACATTTTAAACGAATTTTAATTGTTTTTTTCAGACAATGAGATGGATTAGGAATCGTATCTCCTAAACTATAAAAAGCAACACTAGGAAGAAAATTCGAAACTCAAGAACCAAAATCTAACTCTAATCAACTCAATTGAGTCGCCGCAACAACTCGTACTGTTCCTAAACACCGGCCCGTTTCGGTAAATCCATAAGTTCCAAATAATGCAAATCCATAAAGGGTTGGATGAGCAAAATCGAACCAGAACCGAATAATCAGACATGACCGGACCAAGCGGTCGAATTTCGATTGATTTGGTTGGAGAAATCAAGATATCTTTGACTTCTGATCCACCGAGTTAATAGCGTTTAATTAGTAAAACGTTCTCCAACTAGTAAATTTGCGACTTAGGAGTGATTTAGAGCAAATGAGATCTTCTATAGTATTTGTGTCTGAGCGCGTGTAATTTCGAAAAAAGTGAAAAAAGGAAACCTTAAAGAATTCTGATTAATTTGTAAAAAGAATTTCGATCAATTCGAGTTTCTAGATTTTGACTCGATTTGCAACTAACCGAATAATTGCTCACTCCTAGCTAGCTAGAAGCCAATTAGTTGCATAACATCATGCCACAAAAGGAAAACTAGTCAATATACGTGTGTTAGTTTAAAATTCGAATCCATTTGTGGCACGACTTTTAAATTTCTATGTTAATTTGGTATAAAAAGAAATAAAATTTGTCTACCTAATTCAAATGAGTAAATTTGGGCAAGAAAACTACACATACGAGAGGGGGAAAAAAATGATTGAATTTATACCTGTGGTCGACCCTTTCTTGCAGCTATGTGCAATGCAGTATTGCCCTTTGCATCCTGCATTGATAGTAGGGTGGAATCTGCTGCGACGAGCTCATCAACCACATCACTGCTGGTGCCCTTCACCGCCATGTGGAGGGCCGTCTGCCCCTTCTTGTCTTGCCACGTCGCGATTCCGGCCTCTTTCCCGAGGATGGCCTTCACCACCTCGCGATGGCCGTTCCTCGCCGAGGAGTGTAGTGCCGTCTTCCCGTTGTTCCTCGCTATTGCGGCGAGGCTGCTATTCGTCTCCAATAGGAAACGCACCACGTCGACGTGCCCTTGGGCCGCGGCCGTGTGCAATGCCGTCGTGTTTGATGGGTCGACCGTCGCCAGCAGTTGAGGATCGGCCTCCATTAGGACCTTCAACACTCCTGTAAGTGGGCGTTTTCTTCGAGTGATGAGATAGATGATAAATTTATAGAATTGGGTATTTTGAAGGATAAAATGGTCAAACAAGTTCAAGATTAAGCAATCAATCGAAGTGATTAGTAGATTGACCTGAATTAAAATTATCTATCTACCCTATTACTCTGAGTAAATGTCACTTGAGAATAAAATTAAAGTTTATATACTTGTTTACCTCAATACTAATAGGGTTTAGATAATACCTATGTCATGCTCTCTCCACCTCGAATACCCAGAAAGTGGATAAATTATTTACTCATTTTTTTTAAAGAAAAACAGAACAACTGAAAGATTTGAACCGAAGACAATGACAAAATTGGAAGTTCAGCATCTTTCGTTTCCAAATAGAACGCTTAGTCGGGACGGAGGGAGTAGTACTAAACAAATTGGATTCCATTTCGGATCCCGAAAAACACACCTAGCAACTAGAAATAGAAACCTATATAGGATAGACATCCAACAAACACATGCTTGATCAAGAAACTAGAACCACTTCATCATAGTCCCAAAATCACAACAAAAATCAACAATCAAGACCAAGAAACACACAATCAAACACCAAGAAAAAGCCAACAAAAGTGGATCTTGATGCTCACCTAATTTCCCAAACTTGGCAGCAATATGAAATGCATCAAAACCATTCTTGGCTTTCAAGGTTGCAAAGCCAACATCATAGTGCTTGATCATCTCCTCAACGAGCTCCACGTGGCCGCACTCCGCCGCCGCGTAGAGCGCCGTCTCGCCGGACTGGTTCTGCTTCGACAGCACCTCTCTAAGCTCATCGCCGCCGCCGCCGCCGCCATTGATGATCTCAACCACCACCTCCAAATTCCCTTCTCTGGCGGCGGAATGCAGAGCTGAATCATCCCTTTTCGCCGTTAATTGCTTCTTTATCTGCTTCTGCGGCTTAGCTTCCATCAAATTCAGACCAAAACCCACTTCAAATTTTCAAATTTGATCTATTTTTGGCAAAAACCCAAATCGAGATTTCGGTGTCAGCGCCAAAAAGGTGGAATCTTTGGTGGAATTTCGGCGAGATTGAGAGAACCCAGATCGAGATTTCACGTGGGCCGCTGCAAAAACATCATCTTCAACAAGAACACGTGCTGTGTGTGTATGGAGATTTTTTTTTCTTTTTTTCCCCTTTTTCTTTTTTATCTGATTTCTTTTGTGGTATTTGACATTATCGGTAGCAAAATGAGGATAAATAAATTCTTTTCACACTCTTTGTAACAGATTATCGACTCATATTTTTCAACAAGGGCGAACGAAGCTATAAGTCAAACACTCATATATCATTTGCTATGTTGAAATAAAAGGAATAAAAAAAATCAAGAATTCTGCAGAGTTTTTCCTGCTGCGCAAGGGATGAAGTCAAACTTCAAAGAAGTGATGATTTGCACCTGAAAAACCAAAAACAAAAAATGAAACAAATCACATCAAATTTCAATCTTGTGAAACAGAATAAGCAAAAAGATATTAGTATTTCTTGCAAGATCATCACCTGTAAATAATCTCAAGAATTGAAGGTTTTTGGGGAGAGAGAGAGAGAGAGGAGAGAATGATGCAGAAATACATGAGATAGACAGTTGAAGTAACAGTGTCACAAAATGAGTGGCAACAAAAAGCCAACACATGGGTTGATGCTTCTTTGTTTTTTTGCTAAGGCAAAAAAAGGAAAAATAATAAAATAATTTTCAGCACTATTATTGTTATTAGAAAAAGGGGAAAAATTAAAGAAGCTTATCGCGTAGAATGTAAAAAAGAAGGGAGCAACAATGATTAGTTAATTAGCGGCATGTGACTGGCTTCTCAAATTGACCACTTGCTTTTCACGAGCTAAAGTTACTATTATTATAAACTTTTTTTTACCACCTCTCAATAATTAATATATAACAGTAGTATTAGATAAGAATGATTATGTCCGATTTCTTCATAATAAAAGTTCTATAAGGCTAAGTGCAGCAGCGCGTTCTGTAAGCGCGCGTGCAGCGCACGCGCCGCGCTTGCCAAGCGCGCGCTTACGGAGCGCATGCTTGCGCCTCCAAGCACGGCGCGTCGGCCGCCCCCCCCCCCCCCCTCGTCCACGCGCGCCACGTGTCGCGTTCTGACTGGACAACGGAAAATCCGTTGTAAAATTCATTTTTTTATTTTTATTTTTATTTTTTAAAATTCGGCCGATTTTCGACCTTTTTCATTTTTTTTAAATTCACATTTAAAATCTATAAATACCCCCCTCCCCCTCCATTTTACCCATTTTCCACACCACATTTTCATCTTCATGTTCATTTTCTTTCTCAATTCTCATACTCTTTATATGAGTGGATAATTTGAGCTTTCTATCTATTGTTCGGACCAATTGAATTGTACTTCATCGTTTTATTGAATAAAAGCATCATAATTCAAAAGTATGAAAGAGTAGATTCTTCATACGTGAATCTTTAGCATTTTTTAAGATTGAACTTTATCAATGTTTTTAGCACCTTAGTTGAAGAGGCCTAGCTCAAACGACTAAAAGGAGGCATCCAAACACTCTCATTTGTAAGGTATTGAGTTCAAATCATGCCCGCGTGCAGGTATTTTCTCATTTTGTGTGGATAAGTGTTATTTATTTGTAGGTGTAGTGGTCTCGCCTGCATGCAAGGATAGTTGTTTCGTCTTTGTGTATTGTAGTGGTTCTGCCTGCAGTGCTGTGTTAGACTTTAAATTATCTCCTCCGTCCCATATAATTATGCACAATCATTTATTGAAAAACTTACTTTAATATAAAGTCACAATCTACAACTATATATATACACACTAATTTTTTCAAAGAAGTGAGACCCTTAATCCACTCAAATTTACTTTATTATTTATTATATTAAAACTAGTGCCACTTAATTTTTCATCAATACCCTTATATGAAATTAATGGAATATAAGTATATAAAAAGACTTTAAATTTATTATGAATATAAATATACTCTGTCCGTCCCATTCTTCTTGTCTCGCTTTTCTTATTGAGCTGTCTTTCTACCCATCCCATTTCATTTTTTGGCAAAAATTTACTCATAAAAAGCATGTGAGCCTCACTTTCTCGCACTCATCAACTTTGATTTATTGATCTCCGTGCTAAAAAGAATGAGATAAGAAGAATAAGACGTAAGGCAACACGTATCACTTATCATTCTAAAAAATAATATCTTTAGCATATACCGAAATTATCCACTCTTCAAAGGAGGTCGGGTCATTAAAATGGATATTATCTTCTTACTCTTTAAATATATTAGAAGACCAAATTAATTGTAGCCGCTAATTGGTAGTGAAAATTGGCGGGCAACTTAAATTAAATATTAGTACCTCAAAAAATAAATAAAATAAAAAGATTTTTCCTTTTGTTACGACGTTGACTTCAAACCCAGCAAGTCAAGGTCAAGCCCGCCTCTTCCAATTACGCGGCCCCCTCGTGGGGGCTGGGCCCCACTCTTAATCAAATGGGCCCCACATTTTTGACACTACGTTTGTAGTCTAGTAAAAAAGTCTACTTTAATGAGTCATGATTTATGGCAGCTTTCTATTAATCTAATTTGCACTAACTTTTTGTGGTGTCCTTTTATGGGCCTATGCTTACATTAAATAATTTCATCCATGCTAATTTTGTTATTTATATTTGTGCAGTGTAAATACAAAAAATTATTATAATTGCATGCACACTTACATGCACAGTCAAGCCGGCCTTTAAACAAAAAATTCTATTGTTATTTTGATTATTGAAAAATAAAATTCTAAAAGGCATTATTTATATCTACCTTTCTTGAGCTGGATTCGAATGGGTCTTTTTGGGAATAATTGTATGTCAAATAGATGAACTTTGGACCTTTTTTGAAATTGCATCAAGTCTTTTTCTTTCAGGAAATAGGGAGTTTTACCCATTTTTATAATAAAAAATTATTTTTACCAACTATAATAAAAACATGCACCACATAGAGGATATTACGAAAATACCCCTTGATGGTGAT
>JAYJMF010312402.1:0-13199 GCA_036873715.1 Salvia sclarea
GCATACCAAGCATAGGAATGAACAAGGTTTGTCATTCCATTCACCTCTTCATTCCATTCCCTCCTTCATTCCATTCCATCATACCAATCACCACCTTAGTGATCGGGTCATCACATGCGTAGTTTTCTTTTGTTTTATTAAATTTCATATATGTTTATATTTATTAAGCAAGTTAATTACGTTTGAAATCATACTCTTTTGAGGATAATTACATATAAGACATAAATTTTAAGGATTTAATCATATTAAATGCCCTAATTAAATTCTCAATTTTTTTTAATAAATACTCAATCCGTTTGAAAAAAATAGTCCTGTCAAGGAGCGACATGAACTTAAAGAAAAGTAGGTGAGAGCAAGGGCGGAGCCAAGATTTTTCGCCAGGGTGCCCCAATTTTTTACTCCCTCCCTGTCTCACGGAAGTTGTTTTTACTTTTTTTTATGTGTGTCCCGCGGGTTAGTTCGTGTTCTTTTTGAAACACCTTTATTACTCATACTACCTTATATAATATTCCTATTATCACTTTACACTATTTTTTTAAATTCCTAAAATCTCATGTCTGAAAGAAAGAAGGTAATTTTCGCGGGACGAAAGGGACATAATTCTGTAAGTTCGTAAGAAATTTTATATGACAAACAAATAATTATATGTGAATAACGAAAAAAATTTAAACTCAAACTAACAATATCTTAATTTTTACGCGTTAACTATTTATATTCATAACTAGGAATTATTGTTAGAGTAAAAAAATTAGGACTTATTGTTAAAAAATTAGGAATTGTTGTTTGTTGTAAAAAAAGAAAATCATACTTACAACTAGATCTCATTCGTATATATATACAAAAAATCATATACTACAAAGAATTAGGGGTGTCAACGGGCGGGTAAGACCCGGACCGTACCGGAATCGTTCATTACCCGTTGACATAAAATGTTCCGGTTCTCGACCCGGACCGCTCAGACCCGGAACCTGATCGGTCCAGAACCAGCCCGGACAGTTCAATACGGTTCCGGTCCGACCAGGACCATCAATTTTTTTATTTTATTTTTTATTACCAACACTAATTTAGATTTTATAACTTTTATTTGAGTCTCTAGCTAATGTTCCGAACATATATATTTTGAGTTTGATCAGTTCCACTTATCAACAATTAAGGCATTTTCTCAACAATAAAGTGTAGTATCAGCAACAGTTCACTCCTAATGCTATGTGCCTTCTGAAACAGAAAAGCTGAAGAAGAATAACCAGAAGTAAAAATAGAAGTAGGAAAACTACACGATCATGTAATTTCATCATTATGAATAAATGCTTTGCCCAATTTCTTACAATCACACCCCTAGCAGCTTGGCAAATTAGCATCGGACCCAATTCCTTAAATCAATAATCAAAACCCAATTGAAAGTTAAAAGAATCTAACAAAACCCATATGAGATTATTCAAAATATTAGAAGTATTTCAAACAAAACAAAAAATAAAATTAAAAAAGAAAAGGAGAGAAGAGAAGAGGGGAGATAACTTATAACTTACCACTGAGCTCCCGGAGAAGAGTAAGGCGGTGGCGGGCGCCGTGGTTGGCGTGGCCGTGGGCGGTGCGGCGGTTGGCGGAGCGGCGGCAGCGACCGGAAAGTTCAGAGTTCAGTGAATTGAGGTTGAGAATTGAGATTTGAGCTTTTCAGGCTTTCAGCGTTTCAATTCTAGATTGAGCGGGCTTGATTGGGCCGGATAATCCTATGGACCATGGGTAATTACCCGGCCCAAAGCCAAAACTCATTATTAATTCATGGTCCGGTTCCGGTCCGGACCCATAAGCTAACGGGCGGTTCAACCGTAACTATTTAATTGGTTTCGGTCCGGGTTTTACCCGCCCGTTGACACCCCTACGAGATAGGCCGATTGATGTACTTTTGGATTCGAACCAACCTTAGAGAATATATATTGCATTAATTTGCATGTCACACAAGCAACACGGTGTGCCGCGCTTTTCTTCACGCCTTCATTTTCACTTCCATTATACTATATTAATTAATTTGTATCTCTTATCTACTATATAGAGATATTCAAATAATCTCCACCATTCTCCATTCTTATTGTATTTTAAGAAAAATATCATAAAATCATGTCTATTTGATTATCATAAAACTCTTGCAGTACCAATTGTTGAAGCCATCCATTATATCCCACATCGAATTGGTAAAAATTTCCGACTATATATATAAAGTGGAGTACCCTCCTTTTTTTATGAGGGCTTTTAAGGGGGTGAAGGGCCAAATTCTAATACCAATGTGTACTAATAATATTTCCCCCCAAAAAAAGAAAAAAAAGAGATAAAATACTAATTAAAATATTTGGGGAGAATTGACAATTTGTACTAATATTTCACGTCGAAGCGCCGAAGATCCACATCATATTTTAGGCGCCGAAAACTCTTTATAGGACAAAATTGTATAATTATTTAATACGTTGGGATATTTTTGTAATTATCGTTAGGGTGGGACATTTTTGAAAAGTCAACGAAACGATGGGACAAAAAGAACAATTTACCCTTATATCATCAATCTTTATAGGGAAAATTGCTTATTTTGTCCCATCGTTCGAGCGAAAATACGAAAATGTCCCGAACTAACGTTAATTACAATAATGTCATATCCTACATCATAATACATCATTTTTGTCTCGAAAAAAAAATTTGGTGCCTGAAATATGAGTAGGCACTCCGGTGCGCAGACGTGGAATAAAAAAGAATATAAAAAAACATAAAAACATATGATGTGGTAAAAAGTATATAATAAAAAATCAAACATAAGAATAAAACATTCCATGTCATCCCTTTCCTCCTCTTCCTTTGACGACGCCGCTGGAGACGATGAGAGAGGCGAACGTCTTGCAGTCGGCTTTCTCCAGCGCTGTGACATTGGCGGTGAGGGCGCGGAGGTGAGGACAGTGGAGGGGGCGATGGCCTTGGAGACCTCCATTACGGAGAGGTTGTAGGGGAATTGCTTGACCGATTTGGTGAAGGTCGAGTCGAGAGGGGAGCCGGGGACACCGGATCCGAAGGTGACCTTGCGGAGGCGGATTTGGCGCCGGCTGCGGAGCGATCGCCGGAGATTGTAGAGGCATCGTGCCCGTCGGCGGCGGCGTACAAGATCGCGGCGATGGCGGCATCGTAAGTGCAGTGGGCGACTACTGCACGGCGGAGCCGCGGCTCGACGAGGATGGGATTGAGGAAGGAGAGGAGTCGAGGAAGCACAAGTCGTATAGGGCAACGTGCGTGGCGGCGTCGATGATGACGACGCTCGTTGCCGCCGGGGAGGAGGATAAGGAGAAGTCGGCTTGTCAAACGACGTCGTTTAAGGAATTTAAATATATTAAAATATTTAATTTTTCCACCTAATTTTCATTGTCCACGTAAGTTAGCCACGTCTACGAACCAGCGTGCCTACTCATATTTCAGGCGCCGGAAATTGTTTTGGGGACAAAAATGATGCATTATGAATATGATGTAGGATAGGACATTATTGTAATTAACGTTAGTTCGGGACATTTTCGTTATTTCGCTCAAACGATGAGATAAAATAAGCAATTTTCCCATCTTTATATTCGAATTTTGTAAATAATAATTCCATTTATACCATCTCACTCCCTTATACTTCAAATCAACCAACTTACTTTTGCTTCTTACATCAGATTTAATAAGTGCCCTTTTGTATGTTAGATCTTTGACTGAGTTATTCTACACAATCTTGACAAAGAACATGAATCATCTTAACACAGAATGCACATACACTCTATGTAATAAACCTACGAAACTACATATTGGTACACCCACTGTCTCTCTTCATCTAAATTGTGATTGAGTGATTACAAAAACATCAGAGCGCTGGCGCTAACTTTGTTATTCAAGCGAAGGGTAGATTTGGAATTTGGTAAGAAGTTTAGAGAGGGATAGAATGTTGGGACAGCGGGATTATCGCCAAAGCTCTCAGCCCTGCTTCCAAAAGAGGCGACCAACTGCGTAAATCACACTGCTCAATTATTATTTGCTTTAGATTAGCCACATTCGCTAATTAAGACGATTATAATTTGCCCCTTATTTCTCCTGCAAATACTTGCAAATCTAACTTTTATTCTCTCCATACTCCATGTCAAAATAATCCTGTTTATTTTTCCTATATAATTAAATATTTTTTATTAATAATTATTTAGAAGTGTAAAACCGAACCATAAATCTTATACCATACTTTACGCTCATCTAAAACAAAGTTTCAGTATTATCAAGTGGAGGTATATTAAAACAATTTTACGATGACGAAAAGAAAAAGATACTTTGTATTTGAGAAACAAAATAATACTTTTTCGAATGAAGAAACAAAATAATACTAGTATGACTATTAACGTGCCGTAATAAATCCAGTTGGGTTCAGCAGTGTCAAATTAAGAATTTGCTTTAGGCCGGCCTAACGGTTAGGCAAATTGTTTGCCGCTTCTATTCTAAGCCATGAGTCGAGCGAGGGAGAGCCGAAGGCAAATCCGGAGCGAGCTCAAAGATAAAATTGTTGTCGGTCTCATAATCTATATATTAATTTGGAAATGGAGGAATGATTGCAAATTCAACAATGCTAATTGGGATGTTGATAAGATTTTTGGGGAAATCAAATCTAGACTTTGGAGTTGGAAATTGGCCTTCGCCATTCCTGTATCTGCTTCCGATTTTCGGAGTTGGTTTGCAGCGGTCCACCTTTCGGCCGGCATGTAGGAGGATTTTCTCTTGTTCTTCTTCTCCTTTCTTGTTTCTATCTATGGAAACCGGATTGTACTCATCGGTACCTCTGGTACCTTTCCTCTTCTTATAAAAAAAAAAATCTTTTTTCTTGATCAAAAAAAAAAAAAATTGGGCCGACTTAGGGCCGACCTAACGTAAATGTGCCTCAATTAAGAAATTAAAGATCTAGTTATTAGCTTCATGGGGGATCAAACTTAAATAGGTTGATGCATAACAGAAGTATATAATTACTTAAAAAAAACAGAAGTATATAATATAAAGGGTTAATAGATTTAAATCAGATGAATTTTGGTCCAATTTTACATTGACTAAATGTAACTGGAGCAACACCGTTTTGGTTATTAAAATTTTCAGTTTGGTTTTAATATATAACATGTCTGTCATATTAGTTTCGTTCCGAGAATTATGAGAAAATTCAAATAAAAAAGTTCAATTCGTGTATTTTGAAAAAGATTTAAAGTTAGTATGGAAAATCAATATAAGGCCAAAATTCACGTACTTTAAACCAATTATTCCAATATAATATTATAATTAATGAGCTAGTCAATGTAACACATCCCTTCGCAAAACGTCTACAAATAAGTTGAGATAAATAATACCGAATTCGACTTTTGAAAAGAAAAAATGGAGCAGAGAGGAAAATGGTGAAAGTGTAGAGACGGCCGTTGGATTTCATTCTGATTTTGGTGCCAACTGCAAACTGCCCACACCTTTCACAATTCAAAATAGTCTTTACCCTACCACTTCAACGATCCTTTTACAACGACCACTTTCTTTTTCTTTTTCTTTGTCTTTTTTTTTAAATGAAAAAAAAATTGAAAAGCAATTTTGCTTCATTTTACAACACATTCCTTTTATTAAAAAATATTTATTAAAAGAAACATAATATTTCACGTACTTACTAGGAATTGAGATGCCAAATTCATGCAAAGATTCTCTATTTGAATCCATGGACATTTTAGTTTAAGTATGTGTTTTGGACAAGCTTGTAATTTGTTTACAAATATCAACACGACTCTTGAAATCTCAAAATTTATGGTCATAGAATAAACCCAGCAAAAACAACATTCCGAAGCTATAAAATATAACTTACTTTTAATTTTCAAACACCCAACAATATTGTTTAATCGTAACTATTTTAATACATGAGTTCGAATTCGTGAGTTGTGACACGTAAAAGATATCAATTTTTTAAAAAAAAAAAAATCGTTGGATGATTTATCTTGGAATATGGCTAATACCTAATAAAAAGACGTCTATATGTCTTACTCCTAGTCCTATTAATTATATTAAAAAATTGTTAGATCATCCAATTCCAGTTGACTTTGACATGTACACATATCCTTAAAATGAAAGAATAGTATTGATATTCATTTATGAGCTGGTCTCCAAGATTTTGAGTATGTGTGAACAGTGAAGAAATTTCACATGGATGCACGTGTTTTATGCTCCGTTAATCATGATTAACAACGCCTTTTCTTCCCAGCTTGGCATAAACTCCACTTCTCAAGATATATATGATCTATATTTTAGGGGTAGGGGGTCTGTGTATTGTGATGCGGCCTATTTTTTCTTTACTAAAGCAGCAGAGATAGGAATTAATTCTTACTATTCTCTCCTTCCACAACATAAAAATAAAACTTATTGTGATGGTTAATTAGCTTCCATCTACACTTTGGAAGAGTTCTGGATTTTGATTGAATTACACCAGGCCATCAGGAGGATTCTTGCTATATCTCTAAACTCTTGTATCTCTTTACAAGGCAGAAAAGGTCTGTTTACAAGCAGATAATCCCAATTCAGTTATGCATTGGGTATACTTAACTGCTTTATTTCGGTATAAAGGACTACAAATCATACATAGATCGATCACAATTGAAATAAGGAAATACTATTGAATTCGAACTTAAATTCTTTGGCCTTTATCATATTCATATCTACTGCATTAGTATTTTGAATTTTGTCTATGATGCAAAAGGTAACATAAAATAAATCTACATTTGGTACTTGATTGTATAATTTGCTATGGACTCTCATTTTACCAGTTCTATAGATGACTCGAATTCTCAGATATTGGTTGGAACAAAGCCGTGAAGGCCCAAATACTAAAATAAAGTTCAGTGAATTAACTATTACGGGAAGGCCGAAATACTAATAACCCAATGAAACACCCAAGCCCAATAAATTACAACTTCACTGCTAATAGCTCCCAAAAGAAGTTTATATTTTACTTCGTTGGGGAGTGGGGACTTACGTTGTTACCAACAAAATTGTGACAAGAACTTTATACTAACGTAGTAAGAAATCGCATTGTATATAATAAATTATCGGTTACTTGAGGTGGTAAAGCATTCACTAGTGGATACTAGTTGCCGAATAAGAAGTGTCTCCTTTTTTAATGTAAGAAGAAGGATAGTTCTATAATTTATATTCATAATCCTTCTTCTTCTTTTTTCCTATTATAGCAGCATATCAATATATTTAAAAGAATAATAATCTAATTCATAGAATAAATGAAATCAGCTCATTTTTAGTTATTATCTCCTAGGTTCAATATCACATTACAATCATATTCTTGAATTCCCAGAGTTAAATGGAACCGTATTAGTTAGATCAAAATTATATTCTTGATTTTACAAAGTTAAATAGAAACCATAATATTAGGGTGTCTGCAGCGGCGCCCGTTGAGGCGCGGGAGCTGGACGCCTCCTGCGAGCGCCGCTGAAAATGGCCGCTGGAGCCCGTCGACTTGTGGCGGTCGCGGGCTGAGTTGCGACCGCGTCGGGGGCGGGTGCGGGACACATGCCCCCCCCCCTTGTCAACGGTTTTTTCCTTTTTTTTATTTTTTTAAATACTATAAATACCACTTACAATAATTCATTTCTACACCAATCCTCAAATCTTCTTCTCTTCTTCATTTCTACACCAATCCTTCAATTTTCTTACACTAAATTTTTAAGAAATGAATCTATCTCGTGAGGAACGTCAAAGGCTAACGCTCCGTGCGATCCAATTACAAAAGGAAATAGATGAAGAGGAGGCCGCAGAATCGGAGCGGGCGGAACGGCGAGCCGCGAGACCGAAAAAAGATACATTGACCGGGATCGTGAGGGGGGCTTCGAGCAGCTTTGGCAAGATTATTTTTGCGCGGAGCCCACGTATCTAGCGGAAATATTTCGACGCTGGTTTGGCATGCGAAGACCGTTTTTCATGCGAATTTGCCAAACATTGGCGGCGCCACCCCTACTTCAAGCAACTTCCGAATGCAACGGGCCGGCTCGGACTACATCCAATTCAAAAATGCACGGCGGCATTGAGACAGCTCGCGTATGGTGGTCCGTTGGATCAATTCGACGAGTACTTGCTGGTTGCCGACTCCACCGGATGGGAATGCCTCAAGAAGTTTTGTCAAGGCGTCGTTGCCGCATTTGGGGACAAGTATTTGAGGCGGCCAACTTCGAGGGACGTTATTCGGCTCATCTAGATGCACGAAGCCAAGCACTGTTTTTCCGGAATGCTCGGCAGCATCGACTGCATGGAGAAATTGTCCAGCGGCTTGGAAGGTTGCACACAAAAATTACAAAACCAGATGTCCGACCGTCGTCCTCGAAGCTGTCGCCTCCGCCGATCTATGGATTTGGCATGTATTTTACGGTGTCGCGGGCTCCAACAACGACATTAATGTGTTGAATCAGTCCAATATATTCAATGACTACTTGAGGGGCATGTCGCCGGCAGTCAATTTCACGGCGAACTGTACGCCGTACTCAATGGGCTACTACATCGCGGACGACATTATCCAAAATGGCCGACTTTCGTGAAAACTTTGTCGTGTTCGACGGAGCCGAAGAGACAACTTTTCGCGCATAAGCAAGAGTCCGCGAGGAAAGACATCGAGCGGGCCTTCGGAGTTCTCCAAGCACGATGGGCCATCATACGAGGACCGGGAAGGTTGTGGTACATCGAAAACTTAACTGAAATCATGTTAGCATGTATTATTATGCATAACATGATAATTGAAGATGAAGGCCCCAACGTCGAGCATTGGGAGGACGATCAAGCAGCGAGCTCTTCAAGTGGTTCGGCTCAATTTAATCAAGGTGTTCCTACTGCCTTTGCGCGGTATATGGAAGCGATAAGTCGAGCTCCGCGACGCAAGACAACATCTCAAACTCGAACACGACATGATCGAGAAAATATGGGCACGTTTCGGTAGCTAAACCGGTAGGAAATATTGTAATTTTTCAAATATTCAATTCAATTTATTTATTTTAATTAATTACATAATTTTAGTTTAAATTATTAGTTATAAAAAAAATTTAAAAATAAAATAAAGCTAAGCCCTCCAACATGGCGGGCTTCAATGCAAGTTTGGAGGGCTTAGCTTCTTTTAATTAAAATATTAATTTTTTTAAGCAAAGCCCTCCATGTTGGAGGGCTTTGCTGCCAACACCCTAAATGGATAAAATAGGGTAAAAGTTGTCCAAATAAGGAAAGTGATATACCCTTCGTGGACGTCCAAAATGACAAATGCGATACACTCTTTATGAACGGGGGAAATATTACTTATCGTATTATATCCTCACAAAAAGAACTAGTACTTTAATATATGAAGGGTTTAATTGGTCAAAACCTCACAAATTTTGGCTCGACTTTGGTTTTGCATACCACATTTGAATCATTTATTAGAATACACGAATTTAACTTTTTTTTTCTAATTTTTTCCCAATTTTCGAATTGAAATTGATATGCCAAATAGAAAATGACGTGGCAAGTTCAATAATCAAAACTACGCAAACTTTTGTTTTGTATGCTACCTTTAAATCTTGTTTAAGATACACAAAGGTATATTTTTTTTCGAATTTTTCTCACAATTATCAAATCGAAATTGAAATGGCAGATCGATGTATGGCGAAATATAACTGATGTGGTTAAATTCCAAATAAAACTTAAATTCGTGAATTTTATAATAAGGGTACGATCTCTTAGGTTTCATAAAAAAATAGAAAAAATAAAACACTTACCCTTCAAGAAGTTTCCTTCTTTTTTATTTCCTTGTTTATAGGAAAGAGTTTTACCCTTTCTTCTTTCTCATTTTCACTCCAATGAGGGATAAGATTACCCCTTATTAGAATGAAAAGGAAAAAGAAGTAGAAATGGTCAAATCCTTTTTATTAATAAAGAGGCAAAAAATAAGGAGAAAATTAAAGGTGACTGTTTTCTTTTCCTGTTTTTGCCGTGATAATTTTTCAATAAAAAAGAATGCACTCTTAAAGTTAAAGGTAGCGTACAAAATCAAAATTGGCCAAAGTTCGTGTATTTTAAATAATTTAATCCTAGTAAAATGAGATTATTTGGATTGTTAGATTTGCCATGTTAATTTTAATTTGCAAGAAATTGAAAAAAAAATGTTAGTTAATTTGTAGTTCATATAATTTGGATGGATTGCAGCAGAACTCATTGCACTAAATTTTTGTGATCCTCCTAAACATATATTGCTTATATAGAATTAATTGTATTCCATGGCGCGCGCTAAAGAATTGTCTTATTAGTTTGATCTCTTCCATAAATATATACATATCTTATCCCTCCAAACAAAAACATATAATTCCATTCCACGGGTAGATGGATTGTTATGTAGATTATAGGTAGTGGTATACATTATATGTGTGTATACACGGGATATTGGTGAAAGAGTGACGGCTTTTTATTCCTTGGCATTGGAAGCCAATAATTGTGTCTATTTTGAGATTATTCACCTCCATAAGTCATGCCCACATTCGCCATAATTAAAGGGACCCCCTATCACTCGTCATTTTCCCACTATATATAATATATTCCATCTTTTTAACCAATCACTGATAAGTATATAAATTTATTTCCTTTTCATATATACATGCTACGACGTATTTATTCTAAGACTTAATTTGATTTTACAACTTGCTAATTACTCGGGTAATTATTATACTATAAAGAATGTCACGATGGAGATGTAAGGCGCGTGTTAGCATTAATTACTAATGAAATTATCAGACCGTGTGTCTACAGCATTAATTAAAAATGAAAATACCGTGTGATAAAATCCAAATGAATTGACTCGATGGGCTCCATTTATTGGGTCGAGAATGTTATTTTCTATTCAATCATTTCTCGATTTTATATGGATTCTAGGCTTCTAGCTACTACATGATTGCATGTGATGCGTATTATACATTTATATTAGATATATATTAATTTGCTTATTATATTAATGTGTTACATCAAGATACAAATAAATATTGCATTAAGTAGATATTTAGATCTACATGCAGGATAATACGTACAACGATCATTGCCATGTCACAAGATTCAGAAATGTATATAATTTGCTCGTGAAGAAAAAAATTTGTAAAACGGGTTTGCGGTTATGCTTATGCCTGCATTTCATTGACATGATATTCATCCGTTTATGTTCCAATTGCACTTTCTTTAGTTAGGGAAATGCACCTAAAATGGCTGTGAATTGTAATTATTGAAATGTTTCTTAATTAATTATGGAAGTGATATGTATGTTTGTACACATGAGCTTTTTGTATGCATTAATTACATCACATAAAGCATGCAAGATCTTATTATATAAATGTGACATGTAGGAGGATATGGATAAAACATTACCTCAAAAAATATAACAAGTTAAATATTAAGTTTAATGGGGAATTCGATTAGAGTAAACGATCTTTAATTAACTAAAACATCACTAACGCTGCCAATGAACATTATATGGAGACATATGGTTTGATCATATATGATTACTAAGAGTCTAAGACCATTTTAATTTGGTTAATTAGTTCCTTTATTGTGAGTAAAAAATAAATATGGTAAGTTAATGATTTATGATTATATCAAATTAATGGACTATTAAAGTTAGTATGCTCTATAATTTAAAGAGAGAAAATTTAAAATTTCGTAGAGGGGTATATAATTAGAATCAATTAATAACTCGTATAAATTAATAAAAAGAATTTGATTGGTTTTATCCAAATTAGTTCCGATTCACCTGCCAACATTTCCAACAGAACTATAACAAATAATATAATAGCTAGGTTCCTATAAGTGGGCAAATGACTATTTTAATTTTTGAAAGATTTCTTCAAATCTCATCATTCGTTCGACAGTAATATTTAAACCTTGAAATCCTCATCTCAAAATAAAAATCGTTCCGTGGAAAGAACAATAATGTGAAGGAAGGGATAAACAAATAGATATTAATATTGTCGACGAATAGATTTTAATTTGTTCATCTATAATGTTTACACATCGCTAGAAAAATGGGTCGTGTGTCCATATTATGAATAATCATGATAGGACATTTTATTTTCCTTCGTTCCCTATATATAACATCAAAAATTGACTGTACATGATATGAAGTGAATTATTAATTTGTTCAATAAAATACTAGCAATGAGAAATATCAAATCTCTTGCCTAGTCATCAAAATAATTCGAGAGGTCCCACATAGAATTGTTGAGGAAATTATTAACTAAATTAAGTTATAAAATAAATAGCTGTTATCAATATAAAAGTATATAATAATATTAATATATTTTATGGTTGCATTCACTATCTCAAGATTCGATATTGAAGATGACAACTAGCTTGCTTTCAAATATCGATCTTCTCCAGTAACTGTAAGGCTATCAATTAGATTCTTAATCACTTTAATTTATATAATATAAAAACCGGATTCAGCTAAATTTGAATTCCGTTGTCGATAAGATCTAGTACTATATTACTATCAATAATTTATCAGAACTAGCTTGTGCTACAAGATGAAAGGAACTTTGCAGATAAACTTCAGACCTTTTGACAAAATTGGAAAAGTTATAACTTGTTGTTTCTTTTCTCATTTCTTTAAAAATAAAAAGAAGCGGTGAGGTGTGTTACTTTCTTGTTACATCATTAGTCAATTTATATGAAAAAGTAAAATTTTCCCATGTCTGATGTTATTTTACTTGACCCAATTCCTGGTAATATAATAATTATCATATATATATATTTAGGGAGGGGATCATTTAGAATCCCTCCTGAAAATGTTAATTAGGATCCAATCTCATCCATTGATCTTGATTGATGGATGGTCAAGATTAATTCCTCATATTGATGATGCTTTCATATGCATTACTTAATGCTTTTAAACGATTATGCTTTTTTATGTACAACATAATGCTTTAATCTATTACTCCCTCCGTCCACGAAGAGTGTTCCATTTTTGCCATTTTGGGTGTCCACAAAGAGTGTTCCACTTTCTTTATTTGGCAAAAAAAGTAGTGGGACCATTTCTCCACTCACACAATATCTTTCACATTTTATTAAATCACATGGTGGGACCATTTCCCCACTCACACAATTCTTTTACTTTTCATTAAAACTCGTGCCGTCCA